>WIPJ01004102.1:22822-55515 GCA_018155075.1 Cassiopea andromeda | reverse complement strand
TGTGTACGCTAATTCTAACGATTTAAAATCTATGGCGGGCGGCCACAGCACGTCTTTTTTTCTGGTCCGCCATTTTGTAAACATAGATTACCATTTTGCAAAATTGTACAAGAGGCTACATTGAATGAACCAATCGTTTGCCAAATTCTTACTGGCATTACGCAATACTAAAAATGATCATTTTGAGCCCGAATTTCCTGTTATGGCAAGAGAATATCAGAAGTTACACATCTGTTTTATTGACTACAGCAAGGCGTTCGACTGCGTAAATCATGACTCGCTGTGTTACGACAGATGGGTATTCCGGCACACATTGTCATACCACTAAGCAAGCTGTACGAACAACAAGAAGCCACAGTGAGAACAGAGTTTGGGAACACAGATTGGTTGCCATTGGAAAAGATGTTCGCCAAGGCTGCATATTGTCACCCTACCTGTTTAAATTATATAGTGAAAACATCATGAGATCAGCTGGCCTGGAGAAAGATCCAGCAGGATTTAAAATAGGAGGAGAAAAGTACAATAATTTAAGGTATGCTGATGACACCACACTGCTAGCAGAGAGTGAAGAGGGCCTGAAAAGACTGCAGATGAAAGTGAAAGAGAAAAGCAAAGAAACAGGATTGTATCTTAACATCAAGAAGACTAAAGTCGTGACAACAGAAGATCTGAATGAAATTGAAATAGGAAATAAAGAAGTGGAAATAGTATATGAATTTAACTATCTGGGAGTATTGATAGAATGAAAAGGAGCGTGCGAGCGAGAGATTAAAAGAAAGCTAGGAATGGGAAGGTCAACCATGGCAAAGTTAGAGCACATCATGAAAGATAAAAATATATCAAACAGAACCAAAGTTAAATTTACTGAGACTAGCGTTCCCTATTGTAACTTATGAAAGTGAAAGTTGGACAATGAAGAAATGGGAAAGAAAACGAATAGATGCTTTTGAGCTGTGGTGTTGGCATCAGGTACTTAGTACACCATGGACAGCGAAGAGAACGAACAAGTCAGTGGTAGAAGAAATTAAGCCAAAGATGACGCTCGAAAGTACCATTCAAGGGCAAAGATTGCTGTATTTGGTCACATCACTAGGAAGTACAACAGCATAGAAAAGAACATCATGCTTGGCAAGTCAGAAAGGAAAAGACGACGTGGAAGGCAGAGTAGATGGCTGGACGGAGTGACGGAACTGATGGGTTAAAGTCTTGGGAAGCTGTGTCAAAGAACCTTGAATAGACGAAGGTCGAGAGAGGATGTCCAGAGTCACCAGAAGCCGTGCGCGATTTGAGGGCACTTAGAGAGAGGATGAGAGAAGAAAAATCTTTGTCGACTTTTACTGTTGCATGCCTGTATGCAATTGGCGTTTGGCGTGGAAAGTAATGGAAAAAATTGCCGAGTGTTAACTCTTGGGTAGTTTATTTCTAAAATCGGATCTAACCCAATTTGTCGGTTCACACTAGCACACTGGAATATCTGCCTGTCCGCACCGGCGCACTGGGAAATTTCCCTTTGTACACCGGAGATCTCACCTAAAAACGCCATGCTCTGCAGACCGGCTGGGGTTGGGACCGAAGATAAAATGGTTGGGTGAAGAAAATTTTTAGGTTGGCGAAGGCAGGGTAACAAGATATTAGACTAGGCAAAGGGATGGGTAAGATTGTCAGATGTTGCTTTGAAATATATAAACCTGCGCAAAAAACTGTCTTGTCACATTGTTCTTCTTTGAAAGCCATGAAAATTATTCAACTCTTTCTCAGATGGTTGGGTAAGCTACATTTCGACCCTTCAAATGGTTGAGTATTGAATTTTTGAATCTTGTAGAAACATGGGAAAGAAAAATTTTGTGATCATAGCCCTTCTCTCTTCGGTACCGCCACCTTTATGGATAATGACCCGTCCCTAACAACATCCTTCTCGCTCTGTGAAATGCAGTTACTCTTTGGTGCCTAGTAAAATTTTGCCTTTTGGAGTTTTTGGGGGTTGCAACAATTCCTAAAAACCTAGTGAACGAGGGCTGCAGTACACGGGGGAGGCTGGAAATTTCCATTAAATTTATTGACGGGGTGTTTGGAACAGTTTCCATAAGCAAAGATTTGCTCAAAGCAATATATCCCCAGGGGCCATTCCTCAAAGAAGGGGGAAAGGGGTCGTTGGACATACTTATGCTTCATTATGGAGAAAGGAAAGGGAGATGTTCAGAAGGCAAATATATGACTTAATTGTAATACCTTTTCCCTGTTGTTTTTCCCATAGCAAGTTGTTTTTCGTTTAAAGTGCTTATGAATCGAAAATTTTTTATTACGAAAATATACGAGTGCAGCCTTAGATGCTGATTCTGCCTCCAGGCTGAAGCTCTTCTACACATAGTCTGCAGCTGCAGGAACTGAGGAACGTTGTAGAATTGAGGACTTGGTAGAGCTGAAAGTTGGCTTTGAGACAAATCTAAACAATATCCCCAATTTCTGAATGATCTATCATCAAAATACAGTCACATCAAACTTATTAACTTGCCCAGAAGTTCTATTTGGCACCAAAGAAAGAGTATGTGATTCTTATGCTCTTGGGTGCCTAATAAACGAGGGGGTTGGAATAGTCGGGGGACTGGAAAGCCTAATTAGCGGGGGGGGGGTTTGGAATAAACGAGGGTTGGAAAATGACCAAAAATGTTGTAGAAAAGGCTATGATTTTTACTACAAATTTGTATCAAAGCGATGTTACTAAGTCCACAGAACGAAATAACACTGAACCATACAATACATGCGATCAGCATACTTTCTTACGATACTTTTCACTTGCTGGCCAAAGTATCTCCTCTAAAATTTGCCTTCATTGAGATCATACTTCCAATTAATCAATTAATTAGCGTGGGGGGCGTCTATTAGGCACCCAAGAGCACATTGGATGCTAAAGTGAGAGAAATTGTGTATCGAGAACTAGATAAGTAGCACTGGCTCACCTGAATTGCTTGATGAATGAACTAATTCCTATTTGCTATTTATTTTTTGCTCTCAATTTCAGGAGGTCATTCACTGAACGAGAAGCCACCGTACCAACCCAATTCATTCGATAAAATAATTTTAGATCCTCCATGTAGTGGCATTGGCCAACGACCCCAATTACGATGCAAACTGACAGCTACTGAATTAAAATCCTATCATATTTATCAAAGAAAGCTGTTTTCTGAGGTATGGTATCAACTACGTTTTTGAAATAAATGTTAGTCTCTGGACGGCAATATAACAAATTGTTAAAAGCACTAAATGTAACCATTTACTGCCAGTACCACCAGTGCCGTCGCGAGGAGGGGGCGTCACACCCCCTGGAAAGAGCAAATTTTGCCTTTTTTCCGTAAATCGTAGGCTGTTTTGGGGAGTTTTGCAACTTGCAGACAGAAATTTCGGCCTGTCTTAGCTCTTGCCATGTGCTGAAATAGTTGTTTAGCATTCTTTCGGTAATATCAGTGGTTTACACAGTTTCATCGGCATACATTCGACCTTTTCATCCGATTTTTTGAAACGTTTAGTAACGTGTTGGCAATTTACTTTCTCCTGCTACCGTACCTGATGCTGATTGCATCGATGCCCATTTTGTGCAACAATAGAACGGTTTTTTGCAAAAGACGGTTTTAGAACAGTTGAAATATGCACTTAGTTAAGCAGTTGAATGGGGGCCATATTTTTTGAAAGCATAAGCACTCAGTTCCAATTTACCAGGGTGCATTCCATGTATACCGAAAGCCGAAGGTGCGCCAGGGAGTATGTGCGGTGTGCCAAAAACAACGCCTATACAGCACCAACCCAAGCTAATAGCAAAGGAAAGCGCAATTCACCGAGCTTCACAAGCTACTTACTCAAGGAGTTACACGAGCCAAAATCTTATTTCGTTTCCACATGGAACTCCGAGAATGGAGCTTGGTGAACACGGAAGATCTTTGGGCCTAAGTGCATAGAATGCACCTTCGCCAATTTATTTTACACTTCTTAAAGCAAACTCTCTTGCTTCAGCCTGAATGTTTCTTAATATTTCGTCAAATCAAGCCTTAAATTTCACTTTAATTACTCTTAAAATTAAACACTTCCAATGACAATAACAACCCTGATTGGGCAATTATAATGCAAGAAAAAGGGTACTCAGGTTTTGTGAGGCATGTAGATATTCATTCTATTTTCTTGCTAGTTTGATAAAAAATTTACTACTAGAAACAGTTTTTGCAAGTTATTATTTGAAACTCTGTCTGCCTACGTTTCTTAAATTCTTCTTAATTTTATGTCCTAATTTCAGCCTCATGTTTCTTATAGATATATTTCTTATATCAAAACAAATGTACTCTCAGGTGCCAAATAAACGTCTCCCTCCCGATTATTAATTTTTCAATTTTATTCCAATCCCCAGACCTTATTAGGACTCCCCGCTTATTAATTTTAAGGAAATTGATTTTGTACGAACCCCTCATTTCATTTGCTTTCTTTGTTAGTACTATTCATGCCCAATATTCAAAGGAAAATAGAGTGCTTCTGTATAAATTTTAGCTCAATACTTTATGACAACCTGTTGTTGTTCCTTCCATCGTTCTATAACCATTTAAAGCCATTTCTCAAATTCCGACCCCCCCGTGTATTAAATTTTAGAATTTTTTCCAACTCCCTGTCTATTACGACTCCCTCCCCCCGTTTATCTGGCATAAAGTACGTCCTTCGATACAATATTTTCTGCTTGCAAGCCACAAACAGTCCTTGCTCTCAAGGGTTGCTACTTTTTCATGCTCTTCCAAAACAAGTCTGGTGTAAAAAAGGGCATTGCTCATATTTATAGCCAAAGTAAAGGGCATGGCTTTGAAAAAAGTTTCTTGGACGCACAGCTCCAAATGCCATTCCTTTCTCATTACCCCAGTACCCCCTTTCCTTTCGAGCACTCTAGCTACCATGTTCATCACATTGCAGGATTTTAGAAAAATGGAATGCGTTTTATCAAATCTTCACATGTCTTAAACTCCACAGCATCCTGAATTACAACCTACATTTGTAATTAAGGCTTTGTTTAATGCATATTCCAGTTTGGGTACCATTGGTCTAAAGGAATATATTCATTTCTAACAACATTTTAAGATGACTAAGCATAATCTTATGAAGTGGGACTTTTTCGTCCGACTTAGTGAGAGATTCGGCTAACTCGGAAATTTGTTAACTGGGAATAATTTCCTATCCCCTTGAGAGCACAATTTAAAGGGATATGACTGCAGTTGACAGTGTCAAAGGTTCTCAATCAAATTATAAACTCAACCAAAGAAATAGGTAATCGTGCGCATACTATAGAGTATATATCAATGTCGCGTGTAAATACTCATACAATACTTGAAAATCTTTCTCATTACAGGCTGTAAAGCTATTGAAACCTAATGGCAAACTAATATACTCTACCTGCACAATCACGGTTGAAGAAAATGAGAATCAAGTTGCTTGGGCTCTTAAAACTTTCAAGGAATTAACGTTGATTTCCCAAGTAAGTTGCCATATTACTCTTTGGCACCCAGTAGACATTTATTAGCTAGAAACGCTCTCAATAAAGAACTTTGTATGAAATCCGACCCCCAATTTCTTATTAACGCCCTATCTCAACTGAAGATGCCAACGTTTTAAAAAGAACAATTAAATGAAGTAAATCGGTCTCCTATTCAAAAGTGAGTATTAACAACAAGGAAATGAAAACAAGACCATAAAAATATTAGGACACACTTGTGGAGACATTCATGATTAAATCTGCTTATCTAAAAAATTGCGGAGAATGTACGATGGAAATACGTTTATTCCATCATGTGTATAACTACGCAAGTAATGATACATATAATTAATGATACCCTCCATTTATCAACTACCTTATATCAATCTGATTTTGAAAAAAAATACCTATTTCCGTTTATCGACACCCCCAATTTAGGCATTTTTGACAAATGTCTACTCCTTCCTTATTGTACCCGCTAAAACTGGGTGTCAAGGAGTAAATCATTAATTTCTAGGACCCACTTTCAATGCTAAAATAGCCCATGTCACATTGTTCGAATTTTTGCACTTTACTATTGAAATGTGAAATACTAACTATTCACGTTTCTTCTCTATTAGGATTTGCACTTGGGAGGCATAGGAATTTCTGGACATGAGCTTCGAAAAGAACATTGCACTTTAGTACAAAGATTTGATCCTTGCTTACTATCAATATCAGGCGCTGTTGGAGATGGACTTTCTATCGACCAGGATACAATAGGGTTCTTTACCGCTTTGTTTGTGAAGACATAGTGATATTCCAAAGTTAAACAAACACTACAAAACATATAAGTTATTTTTTCATTTCTTGTCTCTTGGTACTTCTTTTGACTTTACTACTGAATTCAATTTTGCTCTAATCTCGACTCAGTTACAGCATCTGGTCTCTCGATCTTGTAGGTAATGAGGTATTCTGGATATGCCTAGAATTAGAATTAAAGGCTCGATTGAAGAACTAGGCAAAATTGGTCAAGATGGATTCGAAATATTTCATTTCAAAGCAATGTGATTCCACATCATCCCAGGACTGGCTATATGTTTTGAATATTGAGCACATTTCAAGCGATTAGAAAACGTCGACTATTGCTTCAATAATTTACCTTGTAGTCACTTATCAATAAATTCTCCTACGATTCACTTTTTCTGTAAAACCTTTGCCTCCATATCCCAAAATTAGTGTATCTTGGGATTTGCAAAACATGCAATACATTCTGCACAGAACTGACATTCAAAATATATAGTCCACAATATTTTGATGCTTTACCTGTACATATAAGCAAAACTTCAACTGAAAATAAAATAAAACATAGCATCATGTATTGTGGAAAACATCTATCAGAGACATAGTAATGACCTGTTCTCCTCTATAAACAACATATTCTGGGTATGAGAGGCCTCCTGCATTTGGTTTACCAATAACACTGTGGTGCCCGGGTGGTGCGTGGGCCATCTTTACTGCAGTGAACTGAATGAAAGGCTTTCCAAGAGTAACGCGGCTCAATATTATTTGCCTAAAAGTAAATAAGGCAAGCTATAGTAAAAATAGATAAAAATCCTAAACACTGAAAGTGCTATTCAAAAATTACGTACACTCAACAGGGTGTCTGCCAAATATGGAAGATGGATTTCGCTGACAATTCTCTTGCATTTCCCAGATAAATATCCATTTTTCTCTGACATATTTCATTACTAGTGTCATCCAATAGAAAAAAAATTATGGGAGCTGAGTACCTCAGTGTCATCACCTAGGAAGGATTTAAGAGATGACTCTTGGGGGGGGGGGAGGTTGGTAGTTGCAGTTTTGAAGTTTACTTCATGGAATGAACAGTGACTGCTTGGCTAATTTTTGCAGAGGTGGCCAACAGCGTTTCAGGTAACAGAATAAAAATGGAAGTACCTTAGCTGAGGGTAGAACAGGTTCGTACAGCTTTTTTGAGAAAAAGTTCCCTGATTTGTTCCCTGATCATTTTTCCTGATTAACATAATGAAAATATATACATTTTACCAGATTTTTTCCAAAATGTCACGTTTTTTCCCTGACTAAATATCAAAAAGATTTCGTATTGAGATGGTATGAATAAAAAACGACAAAAAAGAAGACGAAGAATATCTTTTATCGTAAAATAATTTGTGAAAAATATAATGTACTAAGCTGTTCTGTTCACATATGTGTTACATGATCTTTTTTCCTTTATCTTGAGGAACCTGCAATGCCTCTTCCAGTTTGCTGGCCTCATCCTGTTTTCCCTGTGACTTTCTTTTCAACGCATTTCCTTTCGCCAGCAGTTCAAAGCTTCTCTGTTTTTCAGCCTCATCTGCAAGTTGCAGAAATTCAGTGTGTAAATGTTTGCCTATCTTAATGTTTTCGGCAATAGAACCTTTCATTTCTTCAATCTACTTGTCGATTATGGCCAGTTGAGCAGACTGTGCATGCTGCTTCCTTGCAGATTCTCTCTCCTTTAAGCATCTTTCATTTCTCTTTGTCGAGAGTAACTCACTGATTTCAAAAGACTCTGTGATTGGAAATAAATACGGTACAAGTTTCTGACTGCTCATATAGTCAATGATCAATTGTCGGGAAGTAATTGACACTTCTTTCAAGTTTACTTTATTGTTCATATTAAGCCTTTTTTCCACTTTTGCCTGGTCATGACTTAACTCCAATACAAGCTTAACAACAGATGACAAAACCTTGAAGTTGGATATCTCTACTTCTTTCTCATATAAAACGAGTGCTGTTTTTCTGAAATGATTCATAGCTTGTTTTTCTTCCTCTTAAGCTGGCGGTGTGGAAATAAGAAAATTCAGAGCGAGCTTGATCAGCTTGTAATGAACATGTAACTTTTAATTGGACAAGAGTAAAAAGCAACTTTTGCATCACTGATTTGCACAAACCATTGGCAGTAAAAATAAAAATTTAGGGTCCAGAACAGAGACATGATTGACAATATTACAAGATATAGGACTTTATTAAACATCTTGTCCAGTAGAGTGATTATAAACTCCCTTGCTTCCAATCGAAACTTGTTTAAATCTTCTATTGTTGCACTATCCGTTCTGAGGATGGATAAGAGTTCTTGCTGTGCACCAAAACCAGTATGCACATCCTGTTTTCTCATGTGATTCTAGGCATTTGGCTTGGGAGAATGTCACACAAATTCCAGCTGCTACATTAAACAAAGAATAGAAGAACTTTCCATAAATGGAGAGGATCAAACCTAAGGGGGCTAAACTAAACAGAATTACAAAACTACAATGCAGTAATAACCCCCTCCCCTCAAACTGAGATATAAATATATAGACTATTTAATAAAGGAAATGTCAAGAGGTGCACTATTTTCCACATAATGAGATTGGAACGATTAAGTCATAAAAAGCATGTAAACTATACACTAGAGTCTAGGGAAAACCTTGGGGCATTTGCATTGTTTGAGAGATCAATACAGATGCATTTTATAAGGTTACAAAGTCAAGTTCACAAGGATGAATGACTACAAACAGGCATAGCCTGCACCTAATAACTAAAAGACTAGCTTTTCCAAACGCCTCTAAATCTTTGTTCAAAAGAGACCTATTACAAGAAATTCCATGAAAATTGGCTTGTATTAAGCAGACAACCATGTCAGTGGTGGGATAACGTGAAGTTGCAAACCAACTTAAGCTGAAAGATTTTATTTGCATGAATGATCGGGAAATCAAGATAGTTGAAGAAAATAACGATAAGTCAAAAGAAAAATGGAAAAAGAGAAGAGGGGTGCTTCAAACTCTTAGGAAAGGTTTAGGAGATAGAAAGAATGAGGGTGAAGAGGAGCTTTGTACTAAAGGCTCATTTTAAAATGTATCAGAATAAACTTTATCAACCATTACCTTCGTTTTGCAATGTTTTGCAGTGAGTAGCAATATTTCGAAACAGCACAGCTCAGTTCAGTTAACGTTACACAAATACATATAAATGAAAAATTCTGCTTTGGTCAAAGGCCTATCACAGTTTTAGTTATCTACATTGCATGATCCAGTAGAACCTTTTAAAATGAATAGTGTAACAGAATAGTAGTGTCAGTGGGACACTCTGTTGTCAGTGGGACACTGTTATCAGTGTGGTCAGTGCCATGGGTGGATGAAAATCAGGCTCCAAGGAGGAGAGAGCCTTGAAAATTAAGAAATTATTGCAGTTGTATCAATTTAGTTATTAAAATGTTTGACAAAACTATTACCATTACCGTTACATATTTTCCAGCTTTTGAACCTGCAGAATTAGTGGACAGAAGGGTTTAGACCCAGAATTGACAACATCAAGGATAATTCAGATATTACACAATACAAGAAGAGGAAACTATAAAAAAAACATTGTAAAATACCCTACCTGGTTGCACCAAATTGTAGTGGGAACTTTGCAATCCTGTGATGTTAATATAGTCATCACGTCTTGTTGGTGAATTGCTAAATATCTCAAAGCATGACTTTAATATCTTTTTCAACTTCCATCCACTTGCCTCAGCTCCAGATGTAAAGGCACCATTGACGGTATGTAGATTTCAGCTACCAAAGTCAATCAAACCAGGAAAGGAACCTTTTCTTTGTTCTTTTATTACCTTCAAGAGCTCCAGATTCACATTTGGCCCATCCATAGGCAGTTGAACCATTTTGGTTATGTCAAAGTCTTTAAGACTTTCCAGCAGCTTTCGATGGGCAGTATGTCCTAAAAACTGGGAGTCCCAATATTGGTCTTCAACTTGTCTGGTCTCTTTATTCAAAAATCGAATGCAAATATCCACTTCACATTTTTGTGTTACATTATTTAGAGACTCGTCAAAAGACAACAAACAACAGTGCTAATGACTTGGCTTTTCAAGAGATCTTTGACGGAAGGAGCAATCCCATGTTCCACAACATACTTCAATTTGTTTGGCCCCAACTGCATTCTTTCTGCAATCTTGCTGTCTGGAAACATAGCTCTAAAAAGATCTACAACATCTTGTGTAGAATTATCACCAAATCTACTATACACATGCTTTATTGCCCATATAATTTCAGCTTTTTGGCGAGCGGAATCCTGTACATAGTTATCAAGTGTTCTAGAAGAAGCACTAGTAGCAGGTGTTGATCCAGCAGTAGACATGGGAGTGAGAGGTATTGCCAAATTCACTAGTTCTGAAGTGTCAGTTGATTCTTCAGTGGTGTCTTTTGAATGTCTCACCTTTAAGAAATTTCTTATCTGTTCACGATTTCCTAACTTCTTTGTATGCTTCTTCCCTTTAGCATGGCTGCCCAATGACTTCTCGCCCATGTTTGACAAGCTAATGTCACATTTACAAAGCTTGCAAAGGCCATTTTCTTTTGAACAAGTCTGTGCAACCCATTCCGCAAATCTACTATCAGAAAGCCAGGACTGAAGGAAATATTTTCCATTGGCCATTTTATTAATCACAGCCTCAATTCCAAGGGACAGGTAGAGCCCCATTTGTATACCATTTCACTCAGAAATGAGGCTAGGCATAACTTGCGGACTTTTAAATTCACATTTACACTTTCTAATACTCAACTAACGAATTGATACTGCCATACACTATGTACCGTCACTAGTTGGGGATACATAAATATTAATGTAAATTAAACATTCCTTGACTTTGTCTGGAAAACACAGATTTTTCTAGATCATACAAAAAGTTCCCTGATTTTCCATGGTTTTCCTTGATTTTCCTCAAAACCTCATATTTTTTCCCTGACTGTACGAACCCTGTACAAGCTAGCTCCCCCTAAATGTGCGAGAAATTGTAAATGCTATAAGCTAATACAGATAGCAGAAGGTTTGAACAAGCAAGCGGAGCGAGGGAAAAATGTTTTGAGTTCACGCCCTCCATAACATTCGAAAAGTCCTTTTGGCGAGAACAAGCAATACATTCATCGGTGATTTGGCACTTTGACCTTTCAACCATATATATTTCACAGATAGATAATGGCACAAGGGTGAAAAATGATGATTTAAGTATGTTGCGCCATTCTCACTGCAAAAAGAACAATTAGACAGTGTCGAATGTTGGGCGAAACGTTTGATGGAGTGTTCAAATGGATCAAACATTTCGCATAACATTCCATAACACGAATTTGTTTTTGAGTTCCATCAACCATCATCTAACATTGTCTTGCATTGTCTAACGTCATCAAACAGGGTAGTCACACTGATCGAAGATTTCAACTAACAGGCAGTTTTGCGTAGATAGATGATTGGAGCTATTGCACCATTCAGACTTACCTCTGACATTCATAACAAGATCTGTCTTTATGCATGGGGCAACCAGAGCCACCACCAATGCCATAAACATATTGATTGCTTTTACTGGAATGCTGAGCAAAATAAATCCCTACGATAAAGCAAGATATTCACTTTTTCACCAATTCTTTACTATCTAAGAATATTGCAACTATCAGAAACAAATATATAAAGAAATAGGGACAAAAACTGGACGAAGTGGCTTCAAAAAAATTTAATTAATATTCACTCGATTCAGTTTATGTGAAGTACGCAAAGAAATTTACAATTTATTCATGGAAACTATCTTGAAAAGGGTAGGTAGTAAGCTCATATATCATCATACATCATTATCATATATCATTAAAGGCAGTAAAGATTACAATGATGTAAAGATCATACCTGCGCCAAACATGCCACCAATGTACGCATGACGTTCATCAAATCCTTTTTGTACAATTGCATTAACAAATGGGGATCCTGGTAAAAAGAAGCGTTTGTGAAACCTGATTAGTATTGATCCAAAGAGTTTCATCGCTGTGCCTTACCATATACAGTATATAATGTAGCTATAACGTAATGGGAGCACAATTCATACAAGAAGGACAGACTTGAATTACCTACCATGGAAAAGCATTCTTTCATCGGGATTATTATTATTGCTATCAGCTACCTACAGACAAAAACAGCTCTATAAAACCTTCAACTATTGTTGCTTGGAGAGAAAGAGAGGTACAAGTGACTTATACAGAAGAAATGAAGAAGTTGGCCAAATGAGCAATATTTCTGTTTTATTAGAACCTGAAATTAGTATGTGATATGGTGTACGACATATGAGAACAAAATGATGTATGGTATAATATCTGAAATCATGTATCACATTTGCATCATGTATCACGTATGTATCATGTATAACGTATGTATCATGTATAACGTATGTATCATGTATCACGTATGTATGTATCATGTATGGTATGAGATAAGACATATAAGAAAACACGTGGCAACATATTACCAGGGGACCGTTCAAATATTAGGTCATCAAGGAAGATAGGAGTGGGGTTGTTGGAAATGCTTATGCTTGATTATGGGAGGGGAGGGAGAGGGAAGTTGATCTGATCACAAAAGCAACCAATTTTTTTACTCATCTTTTCATCCTTCTACATTTCAATCAGTTCTTTGTAGTTGCACATTTTTAGCTACTGAGCCTTAAGCATGACCTATGTTAACTCTAGCTGTTGATCGTGACTAGGGTTGCCCATCCTGCTAGCCCGAGCCCGGAAACCAGGGCTTTTTGAAAAATCTCTTCAAGCCCGGGCAAAATTCCAGAAAAAGCCCCAGCTAAAAGTTTTCTATTTTTGGCTTTCATTTGCATTAGTCCATGATCTTTCTGGTCACCCTACTATTGAATTTTCATTCTTTGCGATAGAAGTCATATCTTTTTATAAGAGCTCTTAGCGGTAATTTCGTCATAAAATATTGAACAATCCAGATTTTAAAGATACCCAAACAATCATATTAGTTAAGAGGAAACCCTGGAAAAACCTGGGCTAAAATCCTCTAAACCCGAAGCCCTGGCTTGAGAGTTCTAGTCCCAAACAGGCATCCCTAATCATGACTCTGTAAGGGCCTGAGTACAAGAACAAGGATGGGCTTGGAACCTAAGATAGACGTTTTTATTATGCTTCACCCTAAAGTTGAGTAGTCATCTTCACATAAAGAGGTCGAAAAATAAGGTAAACAGCTCTGAAATTTAGGCCTTACATCTTGAAAGCTTCCAATTCTATAATAGTCTAACTCATCATTCACTTTGAAGATGCGCACAGAAAACAATGAACAAGCTTCTGGCACATGTTAACAATGATGCGTTTATGAGTTCGACATTGCAGTCTTTTGCTTCCTTTTTTGCATTTGTCTCTTTTTGACCCCTTTTTGTAAGGAACAACATACTGGAATGGGAATGTGTGTTGAAATGCAAAAGAAATCAATTTCAGATTGATTTGTAGGTCTGTTTCATTGCTATTTTACTTCACTTGGGACAAGCCTGAGACTTTAGAGTTAAACTGTGAGGCCTTGCGATAGGATCTGAAACTGTGAGTCTCAAGGCCAAGTCCTGAAAGTTGGAAGGTCTGAAAAATCGTGGGTTGCAATCGACGAGATATGAGATAGTTTCTAAGCTTTCTCTGTCAGGGTTTATGCGGTCAAGGAATATCAGGGAAAAAAGGGTACGTTTCTCTTAGGTCAGGTAAAGTCAAGCAATATTGCAATGATCAGGCAAAAACAGCATTTTTGTACTTTAGGTCTGGAAAAATATTCAATTTTGGATAATAATTAAAGTATTTACCTCTTTTTGCAGGTATATTTATATTTGAAGTTTAATAGGTTTTCACGAAAAATGTCATGGACCATTTGCATTTTTTGCTAAAAGTTAGGGAAACTTTTATCAAACAGTATATATAAACCTTGCTTGTAGACCAAGTTTCTATTCATCTTGCAATCCAACGTTTGTCTTAATTTTGTACGTTAACAGAACAATTGCTATCTCAGAATTACTTCGTGTTATGCTGCCAAAAATGCATTTGAAAGTGAATGCAAACGAGTCCCTTTCAAATGAGCAAGAACTGTACGAAAGAGTAGTTTAATCCACCTTTTCGAGCAAACAATGCATCATCAAAATAAAGCTCTCCGGTTTAGACATTAGGACAAGCACTAGGCAATCATTGACGTCTGATAGTAGTTCCTTCTTGAAAATGGTGAAGCGCTGTACCCACGGGAATTGCAAGAATGATTCAAGGTATCCTAATTACCCATCCAGGGTTTATACGGAATTTCTGAAAAAACATCCCCTGACTTTTGCTTCAAAAGCACAAAGTTTCCCTGACCTATTTCTCTAAAACCTATATGTTTTTCCCTGACCTCTTCTGAAAAAGCAAATTTTCCCCCTGACCTGATTGGATTAATAACAATGCAAGTAAGAAAATAGCAAGATATTTATTTTTCAATTTAGCAATATGTAGATATTTTAGAAACTTTATACAAAAAAATATGAAGATGCTGTAGGCCAATAAATAATGATATTCTATTTAATAAACCAGATGAAGTTGAACAGCATTTCACACGAGTTGGTAAACCCATATCAGTAATTCGATACGCCCTCAAGCACATTGTTTGCGGTTAAAGAGATAATTGTATTTGTAATTTGATCCAAAGAGTAAACAAACGATGACAGACTTTGTCAATTCGACTTTTTCCAGTGATCACTCTTTGCAGTGTAGGCTCTTATTGCTCGCTTCTGCAATCATTACATGCATGTTAATGTTCTTTTTTCAAAATGTCTAAGAAATTGAAACAATCATATTTCAAAGTCAGTTGGTTAGATTCTGATCTCTTCAAGTCATGGCTCTGTAAAGCTTCTAGAGATACTCAAGCGAGATGCAAACTTTGCAAAGTTGACATATCCCTCAGCAGCATGGGCAATGTGGCAATTAAAAGTCATATGAGCAATAAAACTCATTCGAAGCTGGAGTCAAAGCAGCAAAGAATTAAGAAACTTCTTCAGCAAAAAGTCTGAAGGTGCTTTAAAGCCAAACGATAAGCAACGTGATGAATATGCTCTCGATAGTGAAGTCTCCAAAGTGTCTTCTACTGAAACTCAATCCACAATTCCACACAGCCTCCAAGATGATGGCAAACTCACAGCCGAAATTCGATGAGCCCTCAAGCACGTTTTTTGCGGCTACAGTGATAATTCAGTAAAAGACTCAATAAACACTTTCAAAGTTATGTTTCCAGATAGCAAAATTGCTTCAAAGATGGAATTAGGCAAAGACAAACTAAACTATGTTGTCAATAATGAAATTGCACCCTTCTTTGCTGAAGGATTGAAGAAGCAAGTCGATGAATCAGAGTGGCTTGCTGTTTCTTATGATGAAAGCCTGAACAAGGCCAAAAAATGTGACGACACAATGTGTGAACGATCTCATACGATATGACACAACTACTTACAGTTCGCTATTTACAACCATAAGTTTGGGAAAAATCATTGCAACCTACTTTCTTAGGTTCAGCTGATTTTTACAAAAAAGGTAAATAACTAAGAGGTAGGCACAAGTTGACATATTCAGCTCCGTATCTCAGCTTGTTCTAAAAACATGGCAGCTTGAATTTTAACCAATTCTGATACACATTTCAAAATCCGCCATTGTGATTTATTCAATAATGGGATAGATAAAAATGTAATTGCAACATGGACAATCCTTTATGAAATATTCCAGAAATAGCTTCAAAATAATCTTTATTCTCAGAACAATTTTATCTATCGTCCAAAATTACAAGTGTCAAGGGAACACAGCTTGCATTTCTGGACTTTATGAAAGGTTTTAGCTTCCAAAAGAGGAACTCTTGATAATAGTTTAGAAGTTTTAACAACCAACCTTTACTTCATATTACATTCTATCTAACAGCAACTAGTAAAATACCTTACATTCTAGGACAGAAAGCTATTCTTTTCGATAGTCCACTTGGTCAAAGTGCATTTCAATTATTATTTTTATACCTCAGTTTGAGGAGAGCATCGCAGTTCATTTTTGTAGGTGCCATTTAACAGTGAAACGTTTCTGCTACAGTTCCTTGAAGTGCCATGTACAGGCATTGTCTCCTTAACAAAGTTCAAGCATTACTGATCTTTTTCGTGCTAATTCACCATCCATAATACCAATCAATGACAGTCTTTTAACTAACTATGCAGGGGAGAAATTCCCCACAACAATCCAAGGCTTTGAAAAACCTACGGTTTTAACAGCTATAGTGAAAGATCAACACTATAGGACTACCATCAGTGAATCTCTAGATTCTAAAATAAGATGGGTAACCTAGGTCTTGGCTAAGAAGCAAAAAGCCATGCTCAATGAAGACGATAAGAAAACAGTCCCATAGTGCCAAAACATGAATTACCCTTCCTGTGTACAAATTACAGGAAAAAAGCAGCATCGACATTGGTAGTAACTACTACTCTCCTCCTTTCTTCATTGATTTCCGTACGAGAGCTTTTTAAAACATTGGGGCATTACCTTTATTAAAGATTTTAAGTACAAATGACCATCACATGCTATGTCTGCATATCTACCTATTGAGGAGCAATAGACTATTGCGCATATTGTCGTTCAGTCAAGAATCAATTCATCAAAAGTGCAAACAAGACAACAGTCAGGGCTCGTGCAAGACTTTGATAAGCAAATTCAAGGAGCTTTCAAGGGCTATTCGAGGACTAAAACAAACAATTAAAAGGAGCTTTAATACCACACACGAGAGAAAAAGGAAGCCCAAAATACCGAAAAAACGAGCCATTTCTTGGCATTTCACGAGTGTAAATGCACGGATCTTCTTCAAACTTTTTGGATATTTGTTTTACTTATTTTGGCATTTTTATTGCTACGAACGTAGTAAACAGCAAACATTCACAAATTTCAAGGCGCTTAATCAATTTCAAAGGAAAAATTTCCCTTTCAAGAAGTTTCAAGTATTTTTGAAAAGATATCTCAAATTCCAGCAAATTTCAATGACCTGCACGAGACCTGGTATTCATAAGATCCATTGATTCTTGTTATTTATCATTTGTTGTTCGGAAGACAATTCTACCCGTTTCAGGGTAGCCATTCATATTTTGCAATAACATTCCAGGAAATTTCCAGGATTTCTACAAGACTCTTCAAGGTGTTTTCCTGGAGCCTTTTTGTAGAATCTGATCGCTTTCCATGTTTATCAAGCGCTTCATAATTCGCTTGTACGAGCAACATGAACTATTGCTACTGCACGTAGAATTAACAAAGTAAAACAGTAGTGGGAGTTGCCTAACTGCTAAGTAGCTGGGTAGACGAGCAAGGGCAGTAGAAGAAAATGGTGTCTGGGGGCTTGCCCCAGAACAAATTTAGGAGCAAACTTTTACAAACAATATGACCTATTCTAACTGAACATAGAATCAATACAGTAGAGGAATAGTAGAAACAGCCTAGCTATTAAGAAGTTGGGTGGATGTGCAAGCATAGTTGAGAAAAGATGGGGCCTTCGGGCTAGTACCCAGAAAACTCTCTTGGGGTATGGGGCAAACCCTGCGTGACTCCTCCGCAAATTGTTAATGTCCGACTGCGAAAGTAAGCAGTGTCATAGCAGAAGTTCATAAATGAAGCCATTTTAGGCCCAGTTCATACGCCGTATTACTGCTGCAGCGAATTAAATGGAATTAAATGAGGCAGTACTGCAGATGCAAAGCGTATTTAGCTCAGATATGGTTTCAGACGCCGAATATAATTTGCCGCATCAAATTCAGTATGTCTTCTATTCAGTGTCCCTAGCCCCGTTTTCATTTTGACATGACGTTCCCATAGAGATCTTCCAGCTAGCAAGGTAAACTGTGGCACAATATACAGGTATTGCCAGTAAAATAGTAAAGTTGGGGAATATGCGGTCTGCAAAGCCAGCAGTCACAATAATCATTACTCCAAAATTTGATTGATTTTTCAATTGCTACACAGAATCTGATGCTTCTATTCCCGTGAAAAATCAAGTCTTCCTTCTCAGGGGGGTGTTGTCAGGAATTTTTCGACGGAGTAGGGGTTGACTCTTACGATGAGGGGACTAAAATACTCCTAGCAGGGTACTATTAATGGACAATCTCTGGAAAATATTTTGCCACATTCCGACCGTGGTCTAAGCGCTTTCACAAGCCACTTGACCTTCGGCGTAGTCTTACATTCTTTAACTATTGACAAAAGAATTACGTACAACATCGCGACGAAAATCTATCAACAAAATAGGAGTATTTCAGCCTGCCCTAGTGCCACACCTGTTCCTTATGCTCAACAAATATATCTAGAGATCCATACCAAGTCCGAATTAATACGTGATATTTATCATTATTCAGAATAAATTGTCCGTGTCTAATAAGGATGCGAAATACCAAAGAGTTTGGTACTCTTGCTGAAGAAACGCATGCGCAAAATACCCGTAATCCTTAAAAATCTGTGATAATCTGATTAAATCCTAGATTCCACTTAATTCGCTACGGCACAAATTCGGCGTCTGAAACCAACTCGAAGTTAGACATATTTAATATTTAAATGCGGCATCTCTGCCGCATTTAAATCAAGTTGTGCCGAATTTTAAATCAGATGGTTTCAGACGCCGCATTTTGCCCGAATTTAATCCACACTTACACTTTCATGAGCTCCTGAATTTAATTCGCTGCGGCAGTAATACGGCGTATGAACTGGGCCTTAGATGAAAAATAGCAAGAAATTGTTAAAATTGCTGAAGGCTGTAAGCTATTTGGTGTTAGCTTACCACACTTAAATTCTGTCTCGTGTTTTTCTTGGATATTAAATCAAGAGGAGTTTTCAATTAGTTTGGTTGGGCATAAACGAATAAGGCGACTCGTTCTAATAGATACATTTGCCCAGCCTTGCTTTGTATGAAACCTTATTGTTGTGTAAAGATTGTGAGAAGGTTGTACATGATAAGGATGAATTTGCTGAGGGTTTAGGGGAACTGGACCAGGTTAATATTTAATGTAGTTCGTGTCAATGTTGGTATCACTCCAAATGCAGAAATATAGCAATGTCAGAAACTGTGTAACAGATGAATGACATGGCTATGTACATTATTTGTAGATTTACTAGAGCAATGGAATTAATTTATGTAAAATAATATCGTCTAAAGACTTAAAAGATTTTTTAGTTGATTTAAATGGCTTTATTGAATCGTCTGGTGCACAAGCTCTTGTTGTTTTACCAACAATTACAAGGTAAAACTGCTTTTGCGTTCCACATTCAACATTGATTTTTACTTAAGCAATTTTTAACACTCCTTGATACATGAGCTAATGTCATTTGTACACGGACTGCTTCTATGAGAGGAATGCCAGACAGCATGGATTTAGCATTTCATCTGTGTTGATTTTTTAAATCCCTGACTTATGTGATTATCTACATCTACCGGCTTAAGGGCTCTTACACTTGATGTTATTACTTGTTTGAATACCTGAAGCTGCACCACCAAAGGGAGGTGAAGCCCATGATAAAACTCCAGTTAGTGCTAAGTGCAAGGAATTTCTGAAGTACTTTGGTATTAAACTAGCAAAGGAGTTTAGCTATGGACTTTCCATCAGTAGAATCGTTAGATCAGATATCTGCCCAAGAACCTGGATTAAAATCTGTCATGTTATGTTAATGAATATTAGTTTCTAATTTTCTGAGTCGTCTAATGAGAAGTGTCATCTTAGCTTCTAATCATGATCTCATTTTAGTGACTATCAAGGAAGGGCATATTGTAGAGTGATTTGAAGAGCAAAGCCCACGTGAGGCCCCTGTTTCACTTGCAGACAACTTTGATTATCATACTCTTTAACCCTTTAAGAATAAAGGATATAAAGGAAATTACCAGCCACTTTCACTGTTATTGTTATATAAGCTATAAGAAATCTGATCTAGTGGGCTAACAACTCTAAATACTGCTGCTTCTCTGGACCAGGGAGGCTCCAATTGGCCATTGGTTCAATAGTGGCTCTTTTGAAAGATCCCCTGTACCTTGACATTGTTACACAAGTCCACACATTCCTCCCATCTGTCATTCTTCTCAATGGCAGCCTCTAAAACATGGGATTTGTGCACACAAGAAATTCTTCAGAAGTTTGTCCAAAGCACATTTCTTGCTTCTATAA
Source organism: Cassiopea andromeda (assembly GCA_018155075.1). Classification (NCBI taxonomy): domain Eukaryota; kingdom Metazoa; phylum Cnidaria; class Scyphozoa; order Rhizostomeae; family Cassiopeidae; genus Cassiopea; species Cassiopea andromeda. Next base: position 35,014 of record WIPJ01004102.1, on the reverse strand, counting down.
ATACAAAATCTCGTCGAGAACTTCCATGATTAGCAAACGAACCCCATGATTGTGTCTGAATAAAGTATTATCCCAAAATTTGCAGAATATTTAAGAAATAATTCAAGAGAAAGCTCAAATTATCACTGTGGACTAAAGTATTGTAAAGAATACGTAAATTCGAACAGAAAGGGAAAGTAGTACACTGTGTGTAAATCGCTTGATAGGCCCAACCAAACTAACCGAAAACTTTTCTTGATTTAACGTCCAAGAAAAACACGAAATAGAGCTTTAGTGTTGTACATTAGCACCAAATAACTTACAACTTGCAACAATACTAGCAATTTCTTGTTACTTTGCAGTTAAATGGCTTAATTTATACACTTCTACTATGCCACTGCTTACTTTCGCAGTCGGCAATTAACAATTTGCGGAACAGCCACACAGGGTTTGCCCAACTTGGAATATGGCGTCGCGAACTCCGAAATGGTCTATTGTCAATTTTATTTCAAAAAATTGACTTCCAGGGGCTTGCAGAAGTTTTTATATTTACCAGGAGTATTTTCCAGGAGGTAAATTGCACTCAAAGAGTTTCCAGGAGTCCCTAAGAGTAGAGGCAACCCTGACGTTTGGCTGGGTGTCATTTATCTTCTTTAAAATCACCTAAAATCCAATATGAAGATATTGAATTATACAAGAAATTATGACGAAGTTCCATTTGTCACAACAATTTGAGCCATCAACGACATAATTTTACTAGGCAAGTGTATATAAGCAAAATGAAGTCTTTTATTAGAATAGAATTGTACGCACCTCTCTACGTTGGAATGCATATCTATCCCAGAGCTTTTTGTTTATCACTCTCTCCACCTAAAACAAACACCATTTTGCACGTAACCTGAAAACTGGTGCAAGACCAGGAAATGAAATACAAATTCAAAACCACAATGCTTGAAAACTAATAAAGATTTCTCCTAGAGATGAAAAAACAAGAACCTTAAGTATGTTATAAGCTTTGAATATGCCTCCTGCAGCACCACCATCTTTATGCTCCACGATTGTTGATTGCAACTAGAAAGAAAGAATGTTTAGAAAAGCAAAATGTAGAATAAACATTCACCTGACTATCGCTGACAACTATCACCAGAACAGTCAATCCTCTATTTCTAAAGCAAATAAAGCCATTGATATACTAAAGCTTCTTTCCAGGTATCTAACCAAGTTCTCTTCAAAAATATACAACATAATCTATGAAATGTGGATATAATAAACGCTCTACTAAGCCCTCGGGGAGGGGCTTATATATTTTTGCAGTCTTAGAGGGGGACTTAATAGAGGTGGGGGCTTACTAGAGAGGAGGTTAATAATAACTCAAGTAAAAGGTTTTTACAAATGTTCTTATGCATTCCTGCAGCATTACTTCCATTGAAAAATCTGTGCTAACAAATTTCAAAGGTTTGTTAACATTGGTGAGCGTGAATGTCCTTATCTTCATCTGAATCATCAGGGCTAATTGATAATCCTGGAATACATTTAACTCTCTTTAAAGCTGATACTTTCGGGGCTTTGAAGAGGTGTCTGTATTAACAAGTTGTCCGCTTTAAAAAAATTTCGGTTTCTGTGTGCGAAGGAGCTCAAATGCAAAAACGCATGTCGCCACTTTAATAGAAAAAAACGAAAATCAAAGCGGTGAGGTCTCAAAGTTCTGTTTTCTGCGTTTCTAAAATGGATGTTAGCTCATCTTCGGTAAACTTATACTACAGGAAAGATAAAAAATGGTGACCAGTTTTAGCCAATATATGCTAATAATAAAAGTTATGACAATCCTAAGAAAGTTTAACCCTCGCTTTCGGGATAAATTAAGCAAATTGAGGCTCAGATAGAGTGCTTTTCATGCAGAAAGAGCATATTATTTGGGCTTTTGTTTGAAAAGCATTTGCAACCAAGAGCAAAGATTATATGATATCAGCTTTAACTATGGGATGAACAAAATTATATAGATTCTGAAGGGCAGTGGAAATGAATGCTAAAAGATCTGCTGCAGTTAATTCCTATTTTCATATCGTTCATGCATTAAAAGGTATAGGAACCAGCGATTAATCAAGCCCTTCCATGCACCCAAGAGCCTGACAATCTGGAAGATACAAACGACTTGCCTGTGATAAGTGAAGAAAATGCGGTTGGATATATTCCAAAATTAGCAGTATATGCGTGACACTGTATCTGCAACTAAAGAACAACTCAATTCCTTCTCAAATACCTGAAGGCAGTGACAGTTTTACGGGGTCCGGGGGCCATTGACCCAGGACCCCGCGCTTTTGGTAACCCAAAAGGTGCCCCGCTCCCGAAAAAATTCAAAAAGAAATCACAGGAAAACATTTTTTTACTTGTGCGTTCAAGGACGTAGCAATAATATCCCCCAACTTTTGAAACTTGGGGAAATTCAAGTAAAACTAGCTCAGCACATCGTTAAAATCAGGAAAATTTTGAAAAGTTGAAGGCGGGCTTAATACTTGTACAACAGTTAGAAGAAAGTATAGTGAAAGGAAGTATTTACTGCAAAAAGGAACAGCTGTTTCAGAGCTCGAAGGCGTAATGTATAAGTTTTTATGATGTGAACGAATCATACATATCCACTTGCGTTTGTTTGTTTTGTGCAAAACGCGCGTGGAATCGAATCGTGAATGTGCCTTCCTCCTGAAAATGAATTATCCATGCATCCACAAGAGAAGCAGCCCTGCATGACAAATGCATGAATTATATACTGCTAAGCTGCTAAGTACACTTTCTGTAAATTCTGTTTCAAAGATAAGCAAAGTGGCTCTCTTATGAAACGCTGTATTTGCAAAAGCCAATCTCAAGATATCGTTGCCCAGCTATCTGAGAACCTTTATTTTGAAAACTATTTTTCGGGCCCAACCACGGTGGGTTCTATAGTAGGTTCTGGATACGAGAGAATGTCTAACACACTATCTGTAAATTCCGCTTCAAATATTAGCAAAATGGCCCTTATTATGGAATACTGTATTTGCAAAATCCAACTTCAGAATAGCGTTTTCCAGCCATATGAGGGCACTACTTTGGAAATTTTTTCTCAGGACCCAACCATGGTGGGCCTGATAGTAGACACACACTACGAGAGAACGTCCAATACACTGAATGTATTTGACAGCCATGCCCCTATAGCGATCGGTGACAATAGACCACCTTTCGAACCAGGTAACTTCAGGTAAATCTAATTTTAATGGGAAAATGCAAAACACAACCTTGAGGATAACAATTTCAACGAAAAAAGAACTTGAAGAATTCTCTTGTTTAACAAAAATTTTCGAATAGGGCCCCGCAAATAATTTTGGCCCCGATGCCCGCAATCCCTAAAACTGCCACTACCTGAAGGGTGTGATTACGTACTAGAAATTCCTTGCGAATAGGGTCTTGTCGCCCCAATGGCGCACCCGCTTGACTTAAGCTCAGCGAAGCAATGATACACTCCCCTACCAAAAGTTTGGAGACGATTGGGAGGTCAAGATAGCGGAGAGTGTGTAAACAAAAATCTTTGTCAAAAGTACGAGTACTTGCATACTTGGCTTTCAAACCACTTTTAAATTTCACACAAGCGCAGAAAAATCATTAATGTACCAAAATAGAATTTCACTATTTCATAGCTAATATGCGTGGTTAAACATTTCAATATTTTGTTCGGTAACCAGTTTGACTCAGAACAACTTCAAAACGTTATGAACTTCATTGATAAAGTTCATTAATTTGTCATTTTGAAATCTGTTGCAATTCTTCAACTACTCTTACTACTTCTTCTTACTTAATCCCTCGAGATTATAGGTGTGGTTTTTACTTCAAGAAAAGCAACAAATTTTCTATGATTTTACTAGGCTTTGAATGAAGTTTCAGACCATGTAGGCCACAAATACCCCCTTTCTCCAGGCTGTATGGCATGATTTGCTGTAGCCATGAACACTGAAAGGAGCTCAGAGAACGTCAATATTGATTGCGTGGATTGGTTCAAGCTATTCTGAGGAAGAACAAAGAGCAATGATATTTCAAGAGCAAAAAACAAGCCTGCCTATTTTGTTACTGCCAATGCACCCTAAAAACATTACCAAAATAAAATTGGTAATTGCTGGTCAAAATTAGCTTATTCATATTTCAAATACATTACTAGCAATTTACTTGGTAAAACCAATTTTGCTCGCAATATCTCCAAAAAATAGCCTATTTCTAGCAATTTTAATAGCCACTTTGTGTTTCAAGCAAAATTTCCTTGCATCTCTCCATGTTAAAACTTTTATCAATAAGTCCCTTTTTCCTTGCCTTTTTTCGTACGAAACTGGTACAAATGTTTCTAGAGACGGTACGCAGCATACACTCATTTTTATACGCATAAAGCTTATAAGAATACTTGAACTCACATGCGTAAAAACGCATATACTAACCATATTTCCAAACCTCGGAGTTTTTTCCATCATTTCCATTTTTTCCCAAATCAAGTATAAAAAATAGCATCACAAAGAGGACGAGGTTAAGTGAAAGGAAACAGTAATTTTGCAAGAAATAATCTTTTGAGCATAATAGTCACTACGAGTAACATGGCTGTATGCTTTTAAAAAAACGAGCGTAACGGTAAATAAATCAGTTTACATTTGAAAGATATCATGCGTACAAACAAGGTTTACCATATGCTTTGCACCAAAACCATTTCAAGTTTGGGCCTATTGGTTGACTCTTTTCCAAACTTTTGAGCATCCGGTTCTTTACAACTTGATTGATAAGACCAAAAATGGCCCAAGATTAAACAACGAAATCCCTTACATTTCACAAATACTCCGTTGCTTGTTTTGATAGCAAACTGCTGAATGTTTTCATTTCAATATTTCAAACATAACATACGCATTTCGTAGTTTTGATAGTATAGTTTGGCTGGTGTGTGATTAAAAGATGATTTGTTGCGCCAATTATAAAGCAATAGCATGGGTTTTTCTCTTGAATTTCTCAATAAGCATGTGCGTAGTTTCTTTCAATACTCTAGTCCGGGGAGCCAAGCTTGTTGAGCAGACTACTTGGCATGTTCCAGGCCTATATATGCTGACATGCGCGTGCAAGCGTGACGGGGCTGCGCTCTAAGACCAAAATTCACAATATCTTCAGCATTTGTACCTGCTGCAACAAAAGAGGTGTTCAGCAACAGCGGCTCACTAAATTGTGGACACCCTTGTGTATGACTCCAAAGTAAGAAACTTAAGAGTTCACTTGCCTGGCTAAGAAATAGCTACTAAATGAAACATTATTTTCTTACTTCAGAGCAAACTGACAGAAAATCTTTATCATCATCAGAAAGTTCCTGCAAAACTGTCCCACAGCCACTTCCAGCAACAGATGAAGGATACGAACCGCCCACTACAACATAAACACATAATACTGAGAAAATGTAAGGCGGCCTTGCTGAGTCTCTAATATACTTGTAAAAACAAAGAGTCATGGAGACTCATTTATAAATTTGAATGAAAATAAACGTAATTTCTCTAGACATCTAGTAGAAACAATAAAATGACGACAGTAACTTTGACACTTACATTATTATATAATATAGAAATAGATGGTCATCGAACGTCTTTGGAATATGAATCATCATAAAAATGAATACTAAAATTTTATATTAGATTTTCCATTTATACCACAGGTCAACAACGTATTGTTATGCGTTTCAGTGACCCTAGGGATAGTAGCGTGCTTTCGTGGACCCAAAACAAACTACAAAAACAATCATTGGCTAAAGCAAGTACAATGTACACGTCACTTGGAATGGCTGATAGATGCGCTACCCATGAAAACTAATAGTACAAGAATGTAGAGTGTTTCAGTTTTATTTATTGGCTAAATAAAATAACCTAATGAAAATACATAATAATTCAAACGCCGGTACAAATAAATAATATGGGAAAACCAACTAAGCAACTACGTAAAGCATTTATCAAGTGCATGGTGGCCAATCAATACAAAAAGACAGCGACTGCACTAATTATAGTGGCGCAAAGGATGGACGCACCATAAAGCAAAGCCAATAAATATGAACTACTGAAATATTACGGAAGCAAGCAAACAGCTATGCAAACAGCTACCTGGAACTGGATTATCCTCTTGGAGACAGAGGCATTTTGGGCTAATAAACTAAGTAATTTTCCCATAACAAAAGTTCATTTCTGAATGCTTTGTTGAAAGCAAAACATAGTGAAAAAACGACTGAATAGACTTGTTGCTATCATTAAGTTATTCCTCAACCTATTCTAGTTGCTTCGTTGTTTTTTGTTGCATGTTTGCTGTTTTCACAACTCGAACACTCTTAACTGCCTACTTTGCCATTCCTCGCCAATTAACTTTTGAAAATTTTTCCAACCCCCTGCTCTTACTAGGATTCCCGCTCATCAACTTTTGTGTAAGAAATTTTCAAAACATGTTTGAAATAGATGTTCTGAAGAAATTTTCCTGCCTGTCAGCTATGTTGCAGCGATTCTTACATTTTCACAATCCCTGGACGCTTTGGCATCAAGTACAATTAATTAGGATTCAATTGCTTGGAAGTAACGTATTCTATGAGATAGAACTTCGTACTTTCTGTCAAAATACAAAGGTAACTTGGAAAATGTATTTCTGACATGAACATTCGTGATTTCCCACTTCTTGCCTACATATGTAGACTAATCTCTATATTTGCACAGGCCCATAGTTCAACTGGATTGAAGTACAGATATCGATGTCCAGCTATAAGCTTTGAAGCTTTTTTATGCTACACTGCATCAATAGATCAAACAGTATGTGCCAAAATTGTTTTTTTGTCATATGTATTCTACTGCAAAATGGAAGTCTAGGGGGCTTGCCCCAGAAAAATTTTTTAGGCAACACCTTCTACATTGTCAAAAAACGCCCTTTTGCAAAATAGAATGCACTTGTTTTCAACAACGAGCTTCGTGTAAAAAAGGAGAAACTCATCTCTCAATCTAGTTTTATCGAATTTTTAAGATTTGGGACGAAAATGGAAATGGCTCGACGCTAATACTAGAAGTAAACAACTCTCACATTATGATAGTAAACTGAGAAAGAGACATGGCCTACCCAGATATCTGGCATTGGCTACACGGAATGCAGTAGGGTAGGCGCATCATCGATTTGAAGCGTAAGCATTTTACTCCATGACTAAGTTACAAACTGAAATTTTGAGATCGAAAATATCAAATATGGTCAAAAAGTCATAAGCAGAGTGCAATGCATTTGTGCATATTTACTTCATAGCGTTGGGCCAGGCAAGCCTTCATTCACGTGGCGGCTATTCGCTTTTCAATAGTCTCTATTGTGTGATCTGACTGCTATCTACTCATGCTACGGGGATTCGGTGCAACTAACGGAGAAAACGTTCTCCAGCAAATATCCATTTTCAAAAAGGATGACGTTTAAGAGATTCTAAGCGCAGGAACCAAAATTCCAAAACCAAGAAACACATTTTCGTTCGCATTTTGAAACCTCATAGAAATTGAAGAAAACGTTATTTTCAATGCTATATTTTATGATGTTTGGTAGATTACGTATACTATCATAAATAGTAAAATGAACAAACATAACATATACGGCATTTAATACGACACTAACTTATATCTATTTTAGGATATTTTACAATTTGTCCCAAAAAAATCCAAAACTTTTCTCAAATCCATTTTCAAAAACTTCACATGGAAAAAGGGATTATCAACTTCCATAATTGTCCAAAACTTTCCGAAACAGTTACGAGATATCAACACGAGTTGTACACAGATGTACATTAGGCATACGACTAAACATTATAAGGTAGAAAACCTACCCAATGAACATCCACCTAATCTTTCTTTAACCGCCTTGAGTAATTTGTGTCTGTGACCATAAGCAACTATACCAACTTCCTTGAGTTCCTTGTGTCCCATGTCAACTAACACATCCATTGTTATCTAAAATCACAGTAGAACATCGTCATACTGGGATAGAATATTACTCGCCAATACTTCCAGCGGACAAAGCTGCAGATTTTCAAAACAGCTCAAATTTCTGAAAAATATGAAAAACTTAAGAAGAAAAAATTAGATTATAAAACCATATATCAATAATTTAAATCGCTCAGCAAAATTTGATGTAAAACGTTTAGGAGAGCGCTTGAAAAGAAACACATGAGGTAGAGATTGAAAGTCCTGACATATATTCAGAAAGTCCTTCAAACTAGTTATCAGATAAAACAGTCGACTTTCAGAAAAAGAACGTATAGTAATTTGAAAAATACAATCAGAGGTGTAATAGGATGATCTTAAAGAAGATGAGCTGGTATGTGGTGAAGAAAATGATGAAGTTAATTGTTTTTGCTATACTTTGCTGCTACTTTCACATTCTTCATGCTAGCAAATTTCTTCCAAAAAGTCTCATTGTGGCCAACAAAAAGCAAATGTTGTAGCGCGCCCCTGACTGGCTCTCAAAGATGCAAATTACAGATATGATATTATATCCGTAATAGCAACGACATACTGACAAAAAATGACTAGACAAAATCCATATAGTTAAACTGTCAGAAATCAAAGCTTTTCACTACAATAGCCCGAATGTATAGAAATACCAGGAGTATGTGCAGGGGTGATAGATTAAACCTTCAAAATGACATGACTTTTTTTCGCGTCACAAATCAATTTTTAGCGGCAACTACGTAAGAAAGGCCGTACTTTTCAAACCTGGATCTGAAAATGAGATAGAAGTAATAGGAGAAAGGTGAAAAGAACATTTTGGGCTTACTCAATCATGCATCCTATGGTACACAATATAGAAAAGTACAGCAGTGAGAAATTATTTGATGAAAATGACATGGCATTTTTAAATGCTACAGGAAAATGAATTACATGGCTGGTTAGAGGAGCCTTTGATTGCTATAGAACGATGTCAGAAAGCGAGTAACTTATTTCTAAACTGCTAGAAAATTGGAAAGTTTTCGAAATTCGCGAAGTTTTTGTTGCATGCGGACCAATATTCCGATTGTGCCCCGCAGAGCGACCTGTTATGAAACACTATGTTCTAGTATGCAACACCAATATTCCGATTGTGCCCCGCAGAGCGACCGTCTCCACTTGTAAGCTTGTATAAACTAGTCCGCATTTCTGCATATTCAAATCAATGGCAATTCTGCACGCAAGAGTATATCTGACAAAGATTTGGATAAAACAAAATTTTAGCAGATATAGCATTGGTCAGCTTTCTGACTGAACTTTTGCCACACAAAAAAATATTACAATTGTTGTAATCTATTAATAGCTGAAAAAAAAACTACAATCACTGTCAACTTACTTTCTCCTTTTCGAAAATTTCTCTCAAATGCTCCAACTGCGCTGAAGCTAAGAAGTCCAGAATATCTGGTTCTGTGGAATTCTCACCTGGAAAGTGTAAAATAATTAAGAAACGGAAATATATCTTCAAAATTTCAAGAGAAATATTAAATATAATAAGCAACGAAAAAAATTTGCTAAAAACAGAAACAAACTCAGGAATAAATTAAACTAAATAAAACTATAATAAAGTATTACTCCTTAATATAAATTAAATCCAAAAGCAATTGCATGCAATCACATGAACTTTCTGACAACACAACATTCATAAAAATTAATTACAAGGATAGAAAGTTATTCCAACGATATTCGGCTAAATCCTTTACCTCGATGCAACAGGCAGCTATCAAGTGAAGGCTCTTTATCCGTTATCCTAGCAAAACTGTGTCCATCATAAGACTGAAAGCTCTGTTATTACATTCCAGGCAATATTTCAAAATATTGCCATACTCCAAAGGATTTTTAAACTCTCATTCTCCATGATGTACTGGGCGCCAATGGTCACAAGTCGCCATTTTTGTACCGATTTTGGGCCAAAATCTTGAGCCCAGTCTCCCTCCCTCTCTTTGGAAAGTATACAGATAGATTAAGCATCTACTCCTTATACTTGTTCCCATAATGCCATTTAGATCTTAAGATGCTCTAAGGTGTCTCTCTCCCTTGCCAAGAGCCATATATCAATGATAAGAAAATTACTGATGATGGGAAAGATATTCACTAACATATACATTTCCCATCATCAGTAGATGTTTTAACACGAGAAAACAAAATTGAGGCGAGGGAGTATGTCCCCGCAAACATTTTACTTTTGGTGTTAAGTTTGCAATAGCTCAAACATTCATATAAAATTCTTTAGTGACAAGTTGCAGGCAGTTGTGTCATGTACTTTTATTTTCCCCTCATTCCTATATTTCTTTTGTGAATATCTAGCATCACGCTAACGAACATCTGAATTACCTACCTTCAGCTTCAACCTGCGATCTAATGTTAGAGACAGCATCGCTCGCACCACCAACAGGATTTGCCTTCAAAAGGCTTTGGTTAGCAGCAGAAGGCTGCATAATGCATAGTGGAGCTTGTGAATTGGATGATATCACTGTTGAAATAGCAGAAGGTCCCGTAGCCAATGCTGTATGGTTAACACTTGGCAAAGGCTTCTTTGCTGGGATTTGTGGCACCTGGGATTTGCTTGTCATTGCATCTTGTATAAGGATTTTTACATCATCTTGCTACAAAAGAAACCATTCACATCAAACAATACAATACACACGACAAAAACCAACCCTTCAAACAGCAGACCACTTAAAGGGTAACAACTTTAGCTGAATACAGAGCTCACTATTCCAAACTTTTGTATGCTACTTCTATCCTGGCATTCTGAATGCAGATCAGAAAAAAGAAGACTTTAATGACGTCCATTAATGATTTGCGTAATGTCTAGAAGTGTAGCAGCTAGTATAATTAACTGATGGATGAATCCATGTTGTAAAAGCATGCCGAATGAGAGATTGTCTACAAAACCAATATTCAATGGAGCTTATTGTTGACAGAATTTTTGATACCCAACTTCCTACCGACAATTAGTAAGAGAAAACATCAATTTAGTAGAAACTGCCCCAGGGGTTAAAACTAGTGCTTGAATCCGAGTAGCGTTTGCAGATGAAATGAGAGTCTAGCTCTCACTCTAAACAATACTAAAAAATTGATGTGACTACATGTGGCAGGCTAAATTACGAGACTTGCTTTGAATACCACAAATCATATGATGAAGAGTCTTATATCTGATGAAATTGAAGGAAGACATATTACTGTTTGACAAACCAAACGAATTGTAATTAAACACATCAATCTCATTCTTGCGTAGAAATTTTATATAATGATCATATAATAATGATCACATAACACAGATCATAAAATACAGATCACATAATACAATACTATGCAGTCAGCGCTTATTATTGTAGGAGCACTTTGCACCACTGGGACTCAGCAAAAGACAGGTTTTGCGATTTAAATGTATATGACCTATGAAAGTAGCAAGTAACATTGAATCCTGATTTTTTCATTCTATTAACTTCCTGTCTACTCTGTAGTTACATATTTTAATCATTCTGAAAGGCTATAAGTGCATATATTTAGAAAATGCTACCCAAAATATTTTTCAAACGGATTTATGATTTCTCGTTCGACACTCAAAACTCTTGGATCTTTCGGTAATTTTCCGGCAATGATTGGCAAAGTAAAAGATGCATGAATGAATGCCCTGCTGTAGCTCTAGCTTCATCATTGAAACGGTTGATCCTCAACTATCCGAAAAATTATCGTTTAAACCACCTAAATTTCCTTTTGAGAATAGGAGTTGAATAGAAATATCTTATTTACAAGTCTGAAATCTGGAAAGTCCGTACTGCTTAACACTCCCTTTTGAGCCTGGACGTCCTCTATGGTACATACTGGTAGTTTGCTCTGAAAATCTGAAGCTTGCTTCGAATATAAAAATGGATTCTTATCAACAAAAAGAGCGGCGTAATAATAATAATAATAATAATAATAATAATACTATATTTTTACATAATATTATTGAGGCAAGGAGACCCGACTTAATCTTGGTGGATAAAGGGAAAATCATGTGTCATCGTCGATATTGCTGTACCAGGAGATTGTAGAGTACGTGAGAAAGAACTCGAAAAGATTGAAAAATATCAAAACTTGAAGATAGAGCTGAAAAGGTTGTGGTCGCTGAAAAAAGTAGAGATTGTACCGGTAGTTGTAGGAGCTCTGGGGTGCATTAGCAAGGGCTTTAGTAGATGGATGG
>WIPJ01004102.1:0-22692 GCA_018155075.1 Cassiopea andromeda | reverse complement strand
GACATACTTGGTATTAAACTAAGCATTGGAATGGTACAGAAATCAGTCTTGTTGGGAACTGCTAGGATACTCAGGAAAGTCTTAGACATGTAAAGTGAAAGCACCCTCTTGGCCTTTGGCTACTTGTTGTAGCCCGCCCATGAGGAATATGTCGGCAATAAGAACTGCCTGTGCTAAAGCTAAAAGACAATATAATAATACTATATTTTTACAGGGTAATTCAATCAGCTATAAATATAGCTGCTATCAAGAGAAGCCCTGTAAATACATACCCCAACAAATGGAGAAAACGAAATGTTCTGAGCAAGACAAAGATTTTCAAATGGATTACAGATGAAATACAGCTGCTTCTAATCTATGCAGTCCTAATAAAACATGTCAGTCGTATCTCTGTGCTTTGTAGGTCCAATCTCTGGAATCAATATTTCACTCAAAATGTTCGTAAGTGAACGCAACCCTTTAGCGTATCACTTCTCGCAATAGAATAACTACAAATAACGCGCAATAGTTCCCGCAGACTACGTCTGAGTACATATTCCGAAGGAAAACACTGCATAGCAACTAAAAATTAATTAGGTAAATAAAATATCAACATAATCAGTTATTACCGTTGCAACATCAAGCGGAGTATGACCTTCCTGGTTTTTCATATGGGGATCCGCTCCATGGGTCAACTATATGTGAAATCGAAAGGAATAAAGACATGTTCAGAGCAATAAACAAAACGCTATACGCAAGTAAGATAACAATATCCTACAGTTCTACTCATATGGCAATAAATCTCGAATGTCTGGACATATATTTCAGAAGGGATGTTTGAACATTAACAAGTTACCTTGAAACATCTAATACCCACCAATAAAGCACATAATTGTGTTCTTCCTTTCTGTGCAGCTTCATGCAAAGGGGTAAAAAGCCAACGATCAGTAGCATTAACATTTCCCTTGTACTTAATAAGCAATGCGGCGATGTCAACATGCTATCATTAGAGAAAATACAAAATAAACGTACTTTCAGAGTTACAAAATTTAAAAGCACAACTGTGGAACAACAAAAAGCATTTTGCATACGTAAATTAATAAGAAACACTATGCACTATGTGAATATTTGAGAAAACTATGTGAATCATGTCATAAATCAATAGACCAAACGCATTGATAAGAGCATCGAAAAATCAGCTTTTCCTTTTAACTAGAGTTTGACTACCAATTGAGTATTACTAATTTTGATACAATACATATGACATAATATATCAAGTAAATACTAAATTTACTGTCGTGAAAACTAATAAAAAATTTATATGATAGAATTTGCATTCATAGTCTCAAAAATAAAAGTTCTTACACCGTACGATGAGGCGTTGTGCAGTGGAATAAGGCCTCCCTTATCCTGAGCATTTACATCAGCACCTTTCTCCAGAAGAAACTCTGCAACTTCCAAATGGTTGTAACCAGCTGACAATAAAGGGGCATCGAGAACCAACATTAGAAAAAACGAAAACATGATACATATAGCGAAAATGTAATATGTCTACTAAAAGTTGTCAATATTCCCAGCTAAGACAATGGACATTAAAATTGTGCATACCTGCTAGGTGCAAAGGAGTTGAATTTCTTCCTTGTGTATCCCGGCAATTGATATTATCTCTTGTTACTAATTTCATCACCTGTAAAATAGAAGTGGTAAGCTCTGTTTACATTACAAAATTTAATCCGAGTTAAGTTCGATTAAAACGCAGTGTAGACCCAAATCATAGTTATACCTAGGGTAACTTAGCCGCACGCATTGGAAACTGTTTCAATCAAAAACACCAAGGACAAAATGGCGTAGAGGCAAGTTGGGACATCAGCAGAAGGATTTCTTTATTAACAGTTTTCAGTTACATGGGCTACCCTATGCTAAATAGAATGGAGTATGTAGGCTCATAAAAGAATACAGATGTTAGACATCGGATTCTAAAGCCGTATGAATTGAAGGAACTTGAGAAATGTAATGATTAATTTAGCAAAGGACTACTGTGGCACGGGGACAACTGGGGCAATCGCCCCTGTCCTCCACCAACAGGGCCAAAGGAGAAAGAATTTTTCCTTTCTATTGCAGCAATTCATTATCACTAAAAACTGTCAATAACTGCTAACCCTTAAATCATATCTTTGGTACCCTGTGTCAAGGTGTCGCCCCCTTTCACTGGTACCTCCTCCCCCATTTAGCCATGAGATTTGAGAAACTTCAGTCGGCTAAACAGTCCTCGGGACGTAAAAAGTGGGGTGGTCTTGTACTTAATGAAGGGCTCTGAAAGAAGCATAATGATCTCTCTCCACTCCAATACCACTGTCCATGTGTCAATTCAAAACAAATCTGGGTTCGCTTCATTTTGTGCTTACACTTCAAGTAGAAACAATAACTAAAGTTTGTCCCGGGTCAAACCCACTTATCAGGGGTGCACTAAAATTACCAGGGTCAAACCAGGGTTTAATTTACAAACTTTTAACCAGAGTAAAATGTTATAGTGCAAACGGGACTTTATTGCCATTTTAAACAACACATACTGTGAGGATTAGTGATATATTAAATAGCACGTTACAATGCATTACATGAATGAAAATGCGAGATCATGTATCTTCTACAGTTCTACCTATAAGTATCATAATGGATAAGAAAGAACAACTAGCACTACCTTTGGCATATTCCCCTTCTTAGCAGCTTCTAATAAAGCTGCGTCACCTCGTAATAAATCGACTACATCTGGGAAGCAATCCTTGACTAGATCTAATGGGGTATGACCATCTCTATTCTTTTTCTGTGGATCAGCACCGTGCTAAAGAAACAAAATAAAAACAGCTTTTAGATGCTAGGAAGCTCTACTGCGTTACTTTGAACAAAGCTAGTTGCACCGTGGGTACATAGTAACAAACATTTTAGAAACGCATTCTACCTATCAGCTACAAAACTATACATCCTTTCTATATATATATATATATATATATATATATATATATATATATATATATATATATATATATATATATACTGTGTATATTCAGATAATATGTATTGCTGCTATTACAAACGGAATATATCGAAATGTAGAACACATGTATCAAAAAAAGTTTGAAGCCTTCCCCATGCCAATGGCGCATACGACAGCACCTATATCCAATTCTGAAGCCACAAGCTACTAGGTGGTCCGCTAGTAGCTACGCATGAAGATCTTGTGATCTTAATATTAGGTCGGCTGAAATATAAAATGCCAAGTTCAAGCCTTACTTTATATCTAGTGCTATGATCTATTGCCAATTTTGCACTGATAAAGATTCATATCGAGATGTGTGCAACTGGAGGATATACAGAAATACTAGCTTCTTGTATCTTCCAATTTTGTACAGAAGAAACATGTCCGTGTCTTCCAATAGATAGTAGTAGAATATAGTAATATGGTCGATACCTGCTTACTCTGCAGAGTGTGCCCAGGGGTGGAAAAAAAGTCATTTTTGAAGCGTTTGGTATCGACTTAAAGTTGTAGTATGACGAAAGTAAAAATTCTAACCAGAGTAGCGAAAAAGAATCAGATCAAAAGCTCAATTTATACATATTTTATGGCTTGATGAAGTTTAGCATTGCTACGTACGTCCATATCGTAAATGCTTGACGAAACAATTGCCAAAGTTTTCAACAAAACATACTGATTTCAAACGATAATTACGCATCCATAGAGAGCTTGTAACACATTAAATCTACAATTTTCTACTACGTACATATAAGTATTATACCATGAAAAAGCTACTAACATTTTTAACCAACATTATCATTATCTATAGTGATAAATAAGCAAGCGATAGAATTTCACAATGATAGCGCCATTGCAAGAAAAACTTCCTTTGGTCCAAAAAAATATTACTTCAGAACTTTTCCACAAAAATATACAAGCTCGGGGTCTAAATTCTATAAGACTGGAATATCCATTAGTCTTAGATTATTTTATAAACATTTGCCTGAAATTAACAAAGCCATAGAAAAATTGATTGAAAATGTAATATTGACCATGATATATGCATGATTATGACAGCTGATAAGTAAGTCCACCTACAACTTACACGTAAATGATATTTATTGTGGTTTTAATTAATTTTTTCTGGGCATGCATACCAATTGTAGCTGGTACAATCTCTGCCAAAAGTCTGGGAACACTTGCCTTATTTCTGCTGCTCATTTAGTATTATCGCTCCCTCCCCTCAAAAAAATGTTGTTATATACAGTGTTGACAGGTACAGAAAAAGTCGCTATGTTTGCAGACCTTTCTCCGACAAATAACAACTTAATTCAACATTGTTTTTAGGGGGGAGGGGATTTCAATCGTTCGACATGGACAAGAACATCATTTTTATCAGAGATTGTGCATTAATTAATTGATGTTCCAAGGACTTTTGGCAGAGATTGTATGTATGCCCAGAACCACATTACTATAATATATGTACTTTAGAGAACCACATTTACTTTTCAGGAAAAAAATAATCAATTTGTGTAATACCTACAAATTAATGGATGTACTGGGACATGTCTTCCTCCAGTGCAAAACCACAAGAAAGGTTACATTTAAGAGTTTTCTATTTTTTTATGAGAAAAGGGCATGATCCGCATAATTCATCGTAAAACTAGAACACCATCTCCAAAATATGTGCATTTGGTATCCTTACTGATGATGGTATCAAACCTAGTTGTATAAACCAAGTGTTGCCTGTCACATTCAAGCCTGAATCAATGAAAAGCTGTTACCACACAGTTGAGACATTCATGAACAAAAACAAACTGTTTGCCCATGTTTCTCAGATCTGCTGCAGACACTAAAATGGGCATTTTGGGTATTTTCGTTGCATGCAATTTGTTTCGTATAATCTCACTTTCAAGTGATTGTCTAGGAGTGGTCGAGACCATTCCAGCAATTCCTCAATGAGTCTCAGGCAATCAGTTTGAGCTGAAAATGCCAAAATTAGTCACTGCTGACCAATGCACCAAAATATGGTACTTTGGGACTAGTCTATCAAAAATGACATTTTCATGTTGCTCAAATTCTTTTATGTACAGTGTATAAAATTTGCATCCTAGAGGGTCCTAGACAAAACCAGTGCTCACCTCTAGTTAAGAAATTTCAAAAACAGTAACTTATGTAAAAAAGTGCTCAAAATCCAGACCCCTGAAAACAAACGTTTTGCACAATTTCTTTGTTGCAACATAGAGAGCTAATTGTTTGCTTTCTAAAAAGCCCTAAAACAGTGTAAGGCAATTACTTTTAGTTGAAAAATTGGAAGAAGTGATCTCTGACCTATGTGCCAAATATGGAAATTTGGGCCTTGTCCAAGAAAAATATCACATTTTCTCATTTTGCATATTTGCAAAGAGCATAAGGTTTCAATTCATATATCATCTCAACCAACCCTAATCAATCACCTTTCGCTAAAATATCTCACAATAGCAGTTTCTGACCAAATGGCGCCAAAATGATAATTTTGGCCTAGACCCCTAATCTCGAATTTTATCATTTATTCTTTTCACCATCGTATAGAGCTTGAAATTCTGCCTCCAGCAAGCCTTTAGCAGGCCTCAGGCAGTGATTTTTACCAGAGATATATACTTCTTTCCAAAATTCGCCAATTTTGGCACACTGTGCTCTGGTTATAATGTACTTCAGATATAACGTACTAAATCAGCCGGCCTTTTGACGTATGGAATAACCGGACGATATTTTACATTTCTGTGTTATTTCGCTTGTGTTTGTGTCTATTCACAACTCTAAAAAAACACTGAAAAATGTTTCGCCCCAAAATGTATCCAGAGAATCAACTGTTTCAAATAAATTTGATCAACAAGTACTTCAATGCAAAACAATTACTTTGAATATTAATAAAATAACATACCCCAAGGAGAAGCTTGCAGATGTCAAACTTTCCTTTCGTTGCTGCTTCGTGCAAAGGTGTAAACTTCCATAGATCAGCAGCGTTTACATTTGCTCCATGCTAAAATAGTGCATGATAGTCTAATTGCAAAGACAGTATCATGAAATTGATAATGTCACATCGAACCAAAACTAGAGGAGCAACACCACTCAGGAGTACTTTCAAATTACTGTGCTAGTTATTCAGAATGAGGAACCAAAAATTGCAATGAGCTGGCTGATAGATAGGCAAGGTTTAGAACAATGCTACTGCTTGCAAACAAAGAATAGTCCAGATATAAGAAAAATCACTACTACAAAAAAGGAAAGTAAAGGAAATGCAGGGTCAACAAGATCGTAATTCAAACAACTTACTTTGACAAGAAGCTCAGCAACCTCATAATGACCATATGAGCAGGCATTGTGCAAAGGAACTAGGCCACTGCAAGAACAATACAACATTTTCTTCAATTACCATTAAGAAGAAAGTAAGATCTAGGGACTATTCTAAGGGCAGGTTTTAGGCAAAAAGCTAGAATGATTTCGGGATGTGCATGATACAACTCAAAGGAAGAAATTCACATTAATAATAGAGTAGTACCCTTTGTCCTTAGCATGAACATCTGCACCATTATGTAGCAAAAACATGACGACATTGAGACGATTGTATCCAGCAGCAAAATGCAATGGAGTTGAATGGCGCCCGTCAACGTCTTGGCAATTGACAGTTTGTGTTGTTATCATTCGCTAAACATACAATGTGAATGTCAAAATATGAAAAATACTCACACAACCTTGACAAGAATTTTCAACAGAAAAATCTTGCTTTTGCCTTGTTTAAACACTACTAAGTGTTGATGATTACATCACAAATAATAGAAAAGAGGACTGGATGGGCAACTGGTGTTGAAAACAATTGCGCGCCTTTGTCATAGTACCCCTTGTGTCGAGTTCCCTTTGCATACGTATACAGCTACCAAGGAGAAATGAGTGCAATGGATAGCATCTTCGATGAAGATTTTAACAATTTTCCAATGGATCACTTTGCAGAAGTTAGTTAGAATGAGCTACATTGTTTCCAAATAATATAATATGACTTTTAAACATAAATTTTTGATAGAAGAATAGAAAAGCCAGACCCAACAGACTCAACAGTGCAGGTTTGTTTTAAGTATTTGCTTAAAACAAACCTTTGCTAGTTTTGTCTATAGCAATATTGCTAGTACGAGCCAGCTAGGACATGCTTTGTAGATCTCATAAAAGGCTATTATGTTCAACCTCAATAAGATAGATCTGTGTTTATATCTCCAGGAAATACTTATATCTTATTGCGATGAGCAACATATTCAAAGATCTGTTCAAGAGGATGAGTTAACTACCAAAACGAGAAGGGAGAAAACCAAGGCCCAGAAGCGGAAAAAGTCAGTTGCAAATTTTGATCTTGAAACACTAGCAGATCTAGGGTTTAAAACACTGCAAGTTATGAAAGAAGATGCCATGTTGAATGAAATTCACGGCTTGCATTTGGATCTTCTGATCAACTTGAACAAATTAAATTTAAGTTGCCTCATCCCAAGCATAAAACAAATCTTCAAAGGAAAGCCGGTGTATGCAAGTTTTGAACAATGTATGAGGCAATTTCAGTCCGTTACATGTGATAAAGACTTGGTACATTCTCTAACAAAGCAACTTCGTGGATCATCAACAGATTTTGTTTCATGGTTTTTGCTGTATTTTATGCATGTATTTGCAGAAAATTATGCCAGAGAACAAATCACTAAAGTGAAAGAACGTCCAACATGAAATGAAAATGAGAAAGATGTTTTCTACATATCTGGTTTTGTGATCAACAGGACAACAAAGAAATTCTACAACATGGTACGAAAATCCGAAAGTACTCAATCTGAATTAACAAGCTGATAAAGCCTGAAGGAATTGCTCTAAAGAATACAAAATTGATTGACAGCCTCACCAGAGGGGGACTCAAATACCCCAAGCAAGAAGTATGTGATATTTTTTTGTTCAATTTTTCGCAACCACATTTCAAAAGACCCTTCAGCTATTGATTCTTAATCAATACTTGAACAATGCATTTCAAGACCTGACATAATGGAGAATTATTTTGATGTAATTAAAGAAGAGAACAACTTGAATAACAGGAGTAGAATTCATGTTCTCAAAAGCTGTGTCTCTCTTTACATCAAGATTCGCTGCCATAGTCATGCAAAATAACTGGCAGAAAAATACCGCAAAGAATCAACATCTTCAAGAAAAAAGAAAGGTATTCGTAAATAGCTAGAGTTGAAACACAATAAAAAAGATGCTTGAACACCTGTTCATTGCCATTACTCTATTTTGGACTTATGTTACGTTTGTTAGCATATTTTGTACATTGACAATTTGAGATACCATAAATCCTCAAACAAGCCCCCTAGGGGTTTATTTTTTTTTTGGATTTTTCCACAGGGGCTTATTCAAGGGAAAAGAGTATTGGAGGGGGATTTTTCTATGGCAGCTCTGTAAAGCACTACTTAAGTCTCAAATGGCAACAGTCATATGCTTGGGTTGGGGTATCGACAATTTGCAACTCTAGGGTTGGGGCTTATTTTACGGTGGGGGGGAGGGTTTCAAGGGAGGCAGTGCGAGGATTTATGGTAGAGCGTCTTCACATGTTTTAACAAATTGGCAATTTGAGGTAGAGCTTTTAGACTTGTTGTGAAGCAGTTTTTCTAGTATATAGTTACTGTTTTGTTCTTTACTGAGTGCTTTAAAGATGTATAGGGTCATTTACAAATTGAAGGTTCTTGATAACTAACTTTTATTCATTTTTTTCTCTTTAGTGGACTTGTGCAAATTGTCATTTCCTTGGCTTTCCTTTTTTCCTTCTTATATTACCTCTGGGTGTCATGGTGAACGCCAGTGATCGTTGCAAGCTTAGCTTTCTTTCCTGGTAACCATATGTATATACTGTGGGGTTAGTTCATCTTCTTGCAAGCATTCTTTACCGCCTAAAATGCTGTTCCAAAGGATCTTAGTTGAATTTGCAACTCAACGCATATTGCAACCCATTTTGCAATAAATACTTTGTGCGTTCAATTAGTGACTTAACTGTCATGTCAACACCAATGTATGTCTGTTGTGACAAGAACATCATATTTGTTTCTGAATTTGAAAAGTCAGCTCTTTCATCAACAGATTTTCTCCATTCATCCAAATAGCCAGGAAATTCTTTCCCTAAAAACTGAAATCTTGGATCATAAGGCTCCAGTATGGAACCAAGAGTGGCTTGCGCTTTCTTGCACCCTCATCCAAGGATCTGGTGTTCATGCAATCAAAAAATTGATCAACCAAAGCTATGAACTTAGCAGTTCCCAGTGATTCCATAGTACTGTATTGTTTCATAACACTTGCAACTGAATGGCTCATTACTTGAGCAGTCAAGTTTACTCTTATTACTGAATAACTATTCAAATACACACGCTCATTTGTTAGTTTTGGCAATTTCCTAACTTGGCACTTGGTATCTTCTTCATATAAGTCCTGTACATGTTTCCACAGTAAATGATTGCCTTAGTTCAATAAAATCCTTGTCCTTTTCCCAGATCCAGAATTAGCAAGATTATTTATCAATGTTTTTAAAAGATGAGGGGCATCTGAGAAAAAAATATAGATCTTTCACCATCCTTTGCAAATGGATTTTTAGCTTTGTAAGGTATTTCATTTGCTTCATTTACATGTATCTGATAAAAAACTGATTAGGGGTTGCTTTGTCTGATACCAATGCAATAACATTCAAACTGACATATGTCTCTAAGTAACCAACTGCCTTCCACAGGAAAAAAAGGATTGTGCCTGGACAACTTTGGGTTGCAAAATAGGCAATTGCTTTCTTAATGGGTGAGGTTAATCCACAAACCATGAGAACAAGAACATGAGTACCCACTTTTCATGACTGCTTCCATGTTCTTTCCTACATCAACAAATCCTATCAGTATACCTGCAGCTCTCTCATATACCAAGTTATCCTTAACTGACATTTCATCAAACATCAATGAGATGTAATTCTGAGATGGATGATTATATTTGGAACTTTCATGCCTGAGCTCATCAAAAATCTCCTTCGCAAATCCAGCACTAGGATTTACAATATTGCTGTAGTATCGCAATGTACGTTCAGATGGTAGATTGATGACTTGGCTCTCCTTTAATGCATTATATGCAGAAAGAGACCGGAGATGTAAATGAAGGGCAAATCGAATCATCAAGTTGCCACCGCATTCCATGTTTACTCCTGCTAAATGCTTTAACTTGCTATCTCCAAAATAACCCCGCAACGGAATTCCTGCTGACAGAGGTCATATGCTGTTCAATAATACTTTGCAGGTCATTATGCATAGTGCTGTCTAACTCCACACTCTCATTTTCCATTCTTTTCTCCAAGGCTTTAATTTTCTCAAATAAAGATTTTTCCTTTGCTCTTGCAAGAATTACTGCATCAATAAACTTTTTCTTAGCTGCTGTATGTAATGGTGTTTTCAAAGAGAGACTTTTTTGCTGACATTATCTTCAATTCTCAGTTTTTGTCTCAAAAACTTCTCAACACTTTTACAATGCTGGAAAATGATATTTTGTGACAAAAACAAGTATTCATTTGACCTTACACAAGTACTATATAACACTGGTGCTGTTTGCTCTTCATACTGAAATTCAATCTCAATATGTTTTTAATATTTCTTCAATATTTCTTTGGCTGGAAGACTACCATACTTTAACAATTCCTCATCACAGACACCCCTGCATACTTCAGAAGCATCTATTTCCCTAATCACATGTTGTACATGTGTTTTCTCTATGTTAAATTAATACAGGTTATGACTGTGGCAACACTGCTGATTTGCAATAGGCTGTAAATTCTAAATGTTTGAGATAAAAATCCTGAAAGAAAGATTCCCATCAAGCGGTGACACCTTTCCAAAGATATATTGCTCTTCAGATTTCTGTAAAACAAGCCAAGGATATCTAACAAAATTAATATCTTTGTCAATATCTGCTAAATTTGCATAGCAGATCCGTTCAGGAAGTTTTACCTCAATCTTGAAATTGGGGAACTTTCATTCCTTTTCTGGCCGTTCAAACCTTGTTTTGGTAGTACTTCTGAGGGCAAACTTCCACGAATCAAATGCCATTTTCCATTCTTATATACCAACAAGAAATAATGCTGTCAAAAACAATAACTTTTGTTTATTGACTACTTAAAAAAGATTTAAACATCTCCATCTCTGGCAAGATCAGTAATACAAATCATCCTCCAACCGAGTGACTGATCATACGACAGCTTGGCACTTGGCACGTTATTTGAGACTTTCATCGAGCATGTTGGGGGGGGGGAATAGGGGGTAAACTACTAATTGGTAAGTGGTAGCGAGGTTTCTATTCTTTACTCGTAGTCAGAGCACCATTTGGTGAAGTTTGATATATAATTTTGGCTGATTCGGTGCACACTCAAAAGTGCAAATCCGCCATAAGGAGTACGGGAGAGATGTAAACAAACAATAATAAACATTAGTGGTAATATTTTTGCCATAAATAATCGCTGAAATACTATTGAAATATAAAATATGTTAAAGGATTAATTTCTCACCTACATACTGGCAATCCGGCTTGAAATGAACTGAGCAAATAAATGCTTTTGATGGATCAAAACTCGTATCGGCTCTGTTCACTTCCACGATAAGTTTCTTAGCCCAGTCTTCGTTCTTCTTACCTGTCGGTATTTTGTAAAATCGAACTGTTGCAAATTTTCTCTTATCTCTGTGCTTTCCACAGTTCACACTGCAACAATTGGCCCCGCCCCAGTCATTTGTAATACTACCCAATCATGCTAGACCTCGTAAAATCCATTGAACTGATTCTAGGCCGGAAATAGTGGATGCACTAGCAAACTTTAAACAATGGGAACGCAACATACCGTTTCGATCTTGCCGACTTTCCAATCTAGTCCTATTTTCATTTATCTTTGATTACATTATATTTGACTTTGCTAAAATTGAATTGCCCATCAGGCTCTAAAAGCCAAGTACTTAGATCATTTGGCGCTGGATTCCGTTCCTATACAGCCCAAATATTCATGAAAATGAATCGTTTCAACCATTCTGGCACACGTAAATATGAGTCCGAGCTTCTCCGCCATCAAATCAGCCGTAGACCCCAAAATATCAAAATTTAGATCAGTCTTCCTTGCACCTTTATTTGTTTTTCGAGGAGCTGATACCAGGACAAAACTCAGATGAGATCAGCCTCCTTCATCCAGCTATTTAAAGCAAGGCACAAAGTTCATATTTGATTTTTTTATGGAAACCTTCTTCTATACGTTTGATTTCTTTCTAACTTTTTAGTGTATTTATAGACATTGCAATAGGTCACTTTTATACGTATGGTGCATTGTAAAACAATTACTCTTCACTGCTTTGCAAACCTGGATAAAGTACTGTAAAATGAAAGTGAAACGGCTGCTCTGTTTGCCTTTTCATTATATTGAAACCTACACTCTAACACATACTAAATAACTGCAAAAAGCTATTCCAAACTTCCGACCTTTGTCAAATCCAAGATATCAACCTCCTTTTAACAAATATCGCTTCACAGACAATGCAAAACATAAAAAAAAGAGAAATAATGGTCTAACTAAAAAGTATAATTTCCTACTTTTAGAATTTCCATATCACCAGCTTTTGCTGCCTCTAAAATATGTCTGTCCGCCTCTTTTGTAGTTGGTTCTTCATAAACTAAAATATGATGTCATTCACTGATTGGAAAGAGTTTCAAAACAATAGACTAGATTAAACTCAATGCAACGGGCAGCCAGTGCAAGAGTGGCAATTCGCACGTGCAACCTGTCTGCACGAGTGATTGCTCTTAATTATTTGTAATTGCACGTGCGAATCAAGATTTATGCATCCAAAATAAAGAGTTTCTTGTTGCTAACGCATGCCAAACGTTTCACTTAGGATAAAGCAGAGTTATGAAAGCAAAAGGTGACAGTCACTAGTGTTGGAGGTGCGACAACGAAGTTCCTATTTGCCATGTGCAATTGCACGATTGATAGTGATGCTGACACGGACGAGTTTTCGCTCGTGCTGGGGATGTAGCACATGTGTGGATACGCGCACGTGCGATCACACTTGAAGGAATGCAAAAACGACAAAC
Organism: Cassiopea andromeda; assembly: GCA_018155075.1. NCBI lineage: Eukaryota > Metazoa > Cnidaria > Scyphozoa > Rhizostomeae > Cassiopeidae > Cassiopea > Cassiopea andromeda. The sequence continues at coordinate 9,557 of WIPJ01004102.1, read as the reverse complement.
TCCTATTTCAATAAGATATGGTACTAAGAACTCCTCTACCGATCGCTAGGAACCTAAACTCAACGTTTTCGGCTAAAGCAGTTAAATAGACACAGATGAATCATGTCACAACTAGCAAATTGCAAACATTTCATATCACTAACCAAACAAAGAGAATACCCGAATTAATGCAAATAGGACTTTAAAAGCTACCCTTCAAAATCTTTTTGACAGACTCAGAACAATTCTGCGAAGCTCTGTATCCCTGCAATGAGCTAATTGACGCGTCCGCCCCATTTTGCAACAGCACTTCGGAAACAGAAACATGACCATTCTGAGCACTTCTGTGTAAGGCAGTTTGCCCAAGATTGTCTATTGCATTGACCTAGAATTGTTTAAAGCAACTCTGTATAGTACTGATAAACAAGATGAACCATCAAAACTATATAACGAAAGTAAAACTACTGCCAATCATCATGTATGACTGGCATTAATGAGCTTGTTAGCTAATTAACGACATTTGGCGTTGATTTGTTAGCTAAATTTGTATTTGTATTCCCAACAGTAAATAAATTGTAAAAAAATAAAATAACTAAATATAAATGACAAAAAAGATGAGTACCAGCTAATGAATAGGAAGACTTACATCTGCACCACTCTTTAATAATAATGTTGCGAAATCCAACTGACCGTTTTCCGATGCAACATGGAGTGGTGTCATCTTCCTACAGACAAATCACTGCATTTTCAATCAACTTCAAATTGACTACTGTCAAAAACATTTTCCTCAAGGTCATGTGTCTGCTATGCTCTCATAGAATCAAATTCTTCTACAATATTAAACTAACCATCGATTTTATTGATAAATAACATTCTTCCTTCATAAAGACTCTTTTAACAAGGATTGCCATATTCAACGTTTCTGTGATCGCTAAGCGAACTAGCATGCACTCAATTAGTATTAAGTATAAGTCTTCAATCATAGGCTATACAAAAAGTAAACAGAAAAGAGCATAGTTATACAACTAACTCATTATTTCTTGTATTAACATCGATGCCCTTCCTTAATAGAAAGTCAGTGGCAGCCCTCCGCTTTGGATGACTCGACATGGCCAGATAATGCTGAGAAAAATCAAACAAAAGTAACCAAATGACACTATAATTTAGAATTCACAGGTATGTCCTCTACAATTACCATCAAGTCAGTATTCATACGAAGAAGCTATTTATAAAACAATGAAAAATAGTTGTTAAGACTAAAAGGGCTATTTAATTGGCAAAAATGAATCAGCCTTAAAATCGTAAACTAGCATTTTTGAACGACAGTGTAACAAAATAACATTAGATTATAGAGGCAGCTTTTATATACGCTGCAGGAAAATACTAATTTTTCAGGACAAAACTCTCAAAAAATCGTAAATCTATTATGTGCCAATAATAAAGCAAATTCCAAAATCGTGAGGTGACTTACAAGTGCCATATCTTGAGTGTAAGGATGTCGAAATGAAAGCAAATCCTGTGCGAAAGTTTTCTTTATTCTTGTCAAATCACATGATTTCACAGCATCAAGAAAACTGTGTCCGCGAAACTCATCTAAAACAATCAAAGTATAGAATTTTATTAAACGTGAATATTATAATATGACAAGAATGCAGAATGCAGCTGAAATACCAGTACTGCTGCCAACATGCTGAAATTATTGGCCTTAACAAGGTGAGGGTCCTAAATCATATTGAAGGGGGCATTGGCTTGAAGAGGCCAGATATGTACAGCCTGTATAAAGTAAACAAAAATATATTCAACTTTACTCTTTGGCATCGAATAGCGGGGGAGGACCTGATTGCAGAATTTTGAAAATTTTACCATCCATTTATTCATTAAACGCCCCCCCCCCTCAACAAAGCTATTATAAAGAAAACTCAACTCCCCATTTTACTAGCCTAAAGATTTCAAAGCATTAACAAGGAAAACACATTGGCCTTGTGAACGCAAATCAGACTTACCACGTAAGGAAATCAAAACAAATTATATATTTTGTACTTACACAATGTTAATAACTAGTTGCAATAATTTTGAAATGTTTGTATCCCGATTCTGTCTATGTTGAGCCCCTCAATCTACTAGCAACCCACCCCCAATTTATGAACATCTAGCAAAAATGTTAACCCACCCTAATTATACCCCCTACTATTCGGTGCCAAAGCGAAACCATTCTAACGATCAAGTCTTATCGATGCACGCGCGATCGATTTTGGAATCCTATACAAGCACTAGTTTACAGGGCATGAATGACCTGCTAAACAATTTGATGAAGCTGGGACCTTTATAAAATAATATGCATTCTCTCCAATATCAACTTACAAAGTGAAATTAGTCTCTATGATGGTCCCAGCTTTCTGACTATTGCCAATACGATCATATCCTCTAATTGTATTACTTTTAATCACTGAGATATTAATATTTACATAAAAAATATAAGACAAACGATATTTACTTTCTAAACAAGTCATCTTATAAAGTCTCACTTTCTTTTTAGTATCCCCAAGGGAAAGTCGAAAATTTAACGAGCTCATAATCTGCATATCAATGTCTGCATGACATATGAAGCAGTAGGCGGATACTTTTAATGCTAATATTGATCACTATGAACGATTCCCTGGCATTTTTAATTAAATGATCGCAGCACTGTCTGTTCTCTCAAAAACAGAATTAACATACTTATCATTTAACAACTTACTCCACACTTGTTGTCTAGGTTGCAATTACTTTCTGCAACGCTTCAGGAGACAACATGAGCATAAAAATAAAACATGAAATTATACTATCAGTTCAATACCAAAGAATCTCTTTAGGACAACGCATAGACTTACAAAGAAGCTTTTCTTTCAATTCTTCAGTGGGTGCAACATCAATTGCACTTTTTGAATGACAATTTACAATAGTTGGGTCAGCATTATGACTCAGCAAGAAGGTACAAACTTCAACTCTGTCAATAAAATAAAAAACAAAAATCATCAAATAAAAATATAAAGAAAGTTAGTGGAACAACAGTGTTGATAAACAATATATAGGTACTACTGCAGATATCTCAAGACAAGCAACTGTAAACTTATGTATTAATAATCACAACAATTCATAAACAAGTCATTTACACAGTAAAATCTTCAATTATATACTTGTCCTATGAGACTTTCATCTATCTTGCACCTACTAGGAAAACTCCCTTTCAAATACTCTGTATTTGTGAAACAAGGTCAATGAGATGTCAACATAAAGAAATTTCATCAGCATTCAACAAACAAGTAACTGAATACCTTGATTTTGAGGCTGCTTCGTGAAGTGGAGTGAATTGCCATAAATCCATGGCATTAACACTGGCACCATGCTTCAAATTCAGAGAATATGCAATTGAATAAAACATGCTAATACCAAGAGTACCTAGTAATACAAATATCAAAACAATGGGAATGGAGAGAATTTCACGTAGCAAATGCACTGAGTCAAATATCTTGTAATGCAATTGTCCGTTCAAAACTTAATTATTTTTGCTTTCATTACTTCATCATTATGCTAAGCAGAACAAGAAATGAAACGATCTAAGATAATATGTAAAAATCCACACAAATTATAACAAAAAAAACTTGCAGAATATAAAATATTATCTAAATTGCAGAAACAGAATGACAACTACGTGGATACCTTCACAAGCAATTCAGTAACTTCATAATGCCCATAGGAACAAGCATTATGCAATGGTACAAGACCCCTAGAATGGAAATGACAAATCTGGCCTTACTCAAGAATTATAAAATTGGTCATTGAAAACGATGCTACTTGCTGGTATCTCTCTGTCAAGATCTTCTAACAAGAGATGATGTAGACTTGTAGACTACTTTATAAAACGCTATGCCTAGAATCTTTCATGAACAAAAGCAAGCAAAAATCTCCATGGATTAAACAACAAAGTATTGTTTATTGGATATGACTTGGAGAGACAAACAAATATTACCAATGTCTTGCCCATTGAAAATTGAACCTTCTCATAGCTGAAACATACAATCAATTTACGCAGAAAAATAAACTGCTTGGGGAAGTACCCATACTTTTCGAGCAACGCAACTACTATCTCCTCTCTCTCAAGTTATCCCAACAGTCTCAATCCCCAAACTTCAAGTCTACTTCTGAAGGGAAAACTGATGCTTGCTGACAAAAAGCATACTGCAGATAGAACGATACCCCCTTCATTGCCAAGACCTGCGTTAAGAAATATTGAATGTATCAGCTATTTGATTTTTCACGACATAAAAATGCACATTTTGAGACTTGTACACTAAATATTATCTGACATTAATTCATGCTTTTGTCTTATTCATAAATGCTGTCTATTTCACCTCACCCTCTAAAGTTATGCTCACATTACTAATACCTGGCTTTCTTATATCTACATTATTGCAATCTGGCTTTCCTAGATTTTCAAACTGCTATGTAAATCTTGACATATCAAAAATTGTGCAAATGTTTGCATAATGCGGGTTGTAACTTTAAATAGCAGCTAATGCCAAATTAAAAACTGAGGAAATACTATGAAAAGCTGTTAGATCTACAAGGCTACTTCAATATAACAAAAAAAACAAAAACTGATAACTTAAAATCGACGAAAAATTTCTGCCAAAATGGCTCAGCCTTAACTACTGGCAAAATTAGCCTCAGAAAAAGCGACGCAATCCTCTATTTTCTTGAGCTATGTACTACTTTTAACAAGGGGGGGTTCTAAATTCATTTCATTCATTCATTTTGAATTCTTTATACACGGTAACCCCATTAACTAATGCTGCTTTTCAGGTCGTCTTGACAAAAGCTTATAATTTAAAATACACTCTATATACAATAAATGTAAAAACTCTAATTACAAAGCTAAAATAACAGAAAAATAACGTATGAAACGAAAAACATCACAATCTATGTTCAAATGCGAGTACAGAGGGTACTTGTCTAAGCTGAGATTCAAGGTTGTTCCAAAGATCAGCACAACGATATGCAAATAACTTCTGCCCATTGGCCGTTTTGAAAAGAGGCACACGCAAGTCATTCTCAAAGTTTCTCAAATAGACACTGTCTCTAGTAGAGTTCCTTGAAAAAATATTTGAGAGCTACGCCGGTACGAGACCATTTAAAGATTTTTAGAGCAAGGTCACTATTTCTCGTTTGATAATTTCGGCTATAGTAGTCCAGCTTCGCTTTGAATTAGGGCATCAGTAGGTGCAACAAAGCTACTGTTTGTCGCTATCTTGGCAGCACGATTTTGTAAATTCTGCAGTTTAAGCTACCTGGTTTCCCCACAACAGAGGGTTCCCTCCCAACAAGTGAACATAGGAGGGGGACAAGGGGGCAACATTTAGCCCATGACAGCTGGCAGATGCTATTTTTAGCAAGGTGCCAACAATACCCTGACCTACAGCACGAAAGCCCTATTTTTTCCCTCAGCCATTTCAAGCTTCCCTGACTTTCCCTGACCAAAGTAAAGAAGACACTTTCCCCGACTGTCTCCAACTGTATAAACCCTGGAGCACAAAAATTAAACATGACAGTTCACTTCTCTGCTCAAAAAATACTTTGACATTACACATGCTCGTTCACATAAACTTATTTTTTGCGTTTTGTGGTCTTTGCGGCCCCACCTTTGATGTGTACCAGCCCTGTATGCGACAGGAATTCAATTCTAACAAGTAAAACACTTTCATTCAAATCCTTAAATAATCTAACCCTTTATCCTTAGCATGAACATCAGCACCACTTTGAAGCAGCATTTCAACAATTCGGCTTCTGTTATATCCAGCAGCAAGGTGAAGAGGAGTTGACTACAAAATTTGAATTACAAAAGCTCAATAAACAGGGAAAGCCAAAGGGGCATAACAGGGCATTCCTACTTCAAAGATAATTGACATCAGGCTTGTCAAATAGACACTTGATTGCAGCTTTCATAAAAACCTATACATGGGCCACTCTACTTTCCGAAGTCCATTATCTGAAACCAAGGGTATACTTAGGAATGGGCTTTATAAAAGTTAAATCATTCTAGCGAGAAAATAGGCTGCAACATCTGAAAGAGCAATTTGCTTTCGTCAAAACTGCCACTAAGCATTGAGGCATGAAATTCAGAATATTGCGAGCACGCCTTGTACTCACATCTCTCTAAAACTGAAACAGATGGAGTTCTAACATACCGAAATTAAAAACCTTACTGGACCATGTACATGCTAGCATCTTGGTAAGCACAATACAAGAAGCTAAACTCCTATTAATAACATGATGACATACTAACTTACATACATATATAGTCAACATCCCCCATCTCCAATTCCCAAGAGAAAAAAAGAATGTGCTCGAGATAGCGAATGTTCGAAACTCTGGATAATTTCAAAACTCTGTTAAAACCATGAATGACAGTCTATCACGATAAGCAAATTCTAATCTTTTAAAAGTCTGCATCTTATGCGCACACACAAACACAAAAGTATAAACAACTACATAGATAATTATCCTGGTCCAAAAATTTTTCTAAATCTAATCATCAGAGATCCCTGGATCTGGAGATATACTTGTCTACACGTATTCTTCGCGCTGATTTCAGATATGTAAACAGTTTTCTAATTAAATACCACATTTTACATTTTACAGATGGCCCATTATTTGAATAAACAAATGTGAAATAGTAATTTGAAATTAGTTTCACAAGCAATTACATAACAATTTCGTTGTCTGTGTGGAATTTAGTTGTTTGATGTAAACAATATTTGGTGAGAAAATATAGCTTGCAGAAGGTCTTTATTTGAGCAATTTACAATCACATTTTGGATAAGCAAGGACATATAGATGTTTCTGTGCGTTATCCTATAGTAGGCTGATCTGTTTCTATGGTCGCTTTATTACTAACATTACCATCCTTCAAATCTAACGTCACCAAACTATATCTTATCTCTCTAGCAACTTACTCTTTGGCACCGAAAAGTAGGGGGGCCCCGATTGCAGATTCTTGAAAATTTCACCACCCATTTCTATTTATTAAACACTCCCCAACCAAGCAGTTTTAACAAATTCCAAATCCCTTTATTACTAACCCTAAAATTTCAAAGTTTTATAAAAGGACAAGTAAGTACAACACATTGACTTTGTGAATGTAAATCAATATTAACAACTATTTACCTTATACTTATACCATGTTAACAACTAATTGCTATAATTTTGAAATGTTTGGGTCACCATACTATTTATTAAACGTTGACCCCTCCCCCCAACTATTAATATCTCTCCGAAATTATTCATTTTTAGCAAAAATACTAACTTCCCTGCTTATTATACCCCTTTCTATTCGGTGCCAAAGAGTAATCTTCATCATATAGCACAATTATCAAAGGACAGGCTGAAGTAGAGATTCATGATCACTAACGTCACATGACGAGCACCACGAAAAGGCAGAAATTCATAAAAAAATCAAATTATGTACGTATCTACTTTATCAATTTCATGCAGGCTACTGATTTTCATTGGGTATTCCTGGCATTGAGGGTCTGCTGTCCCTTAAAAGCCTGGTGTTCAAGAGAAAAACTAAATACTGCACATATCTGAAATGAGGGCAAAAAATACCCTATGAATGGCTATTGAGATTTCTGATGAACAAGATGCGTTGACCAGTGGTATTAGTATTGTTTGTACAATAGTTATAATAATTATTCCACAAGCAATACTACAAAATTTACTGTACCTTTCTACCATCACTTGCATGGCAATTCACGTTTATTGGTGTCAGTAACATTTTCATCTTCTCTTCATGACCAGATCTACAGAAAAAAAATATTCTAACACTAAATCATTTGCATAATTAGGATTTACCCCATGTGACACTGGTTCAAGTGTAGTGACTGTGGTTTACAGTATGTTTAAGTAAGCGCAGCACACTATGGATGAGACTCGTATAAAGGTAGATTCACACTTGTCGCGTTTTTCTTGCCGCCCAGTTGCCGCGAACTATATATGGTACGCGATTTTTTCAATGTCATCAGCCACGCGTTTTTCTAATGATGCGACAAAGCTGAAAAATTTCAACTTTTCCGCATCACGCCGCACAAGAACAATAGAAGGGGACATTGCATTCGGAAGACATATTGGATTTCAAACAAGTTAACGGAGGAAGTTAGATCGAATTCTAAAGGAAATTACCGTGCAAGCATGCCACAAGAGGGTAGGATTATAAAGATGATAGTATCGAGAGACTTCCAGGAAAAGTTTTGTCAAATGATAAGGATTAATCCAAGCACAGCGATGAAATTCTTCGTGAAGGTGAATGTAAACATAGCTTCGTTGATATGCCTATCATGCTTTATCTGAGACTGTCATTGACATGCCTGTTTAGCCTCAGGATTGCCAAACAATTTCTTCTCCAAAGCAAACAAGTAGTATTTTGCGTCTTCAGCAATATTGCGAAGCGTAAACACCTGTGAAGTTACCAGATGACTCGAAGCTGTGTTGCTCCGCCTACAGCGGGAGACGCTGCATGTGTGAACAGCCATGCGTTTTTGCCGCATCTTGCCGCATCTTGCCGCACCGCATCATACCGCAATATTTGTGAATCTGCCTTGACTCTTCTAGGTGTTATAATTGTTAAATGGTTATTGTCTAAATGTGTTGTTGCTGCTGAATTAATACTTCATGTATGGATTGTGGGAATTAAGTTGAGAGCTAGCGAACTACAAATAGTGTGCTCTTTTCGTCTGTCTCTGCCTAAGAACTCTAGGTTCCGGTATTAACAATTGGTGACAGAGGTCAGAGATAGACGAGTCACGTTTTCATTATGGCAACTTCTATTGCTGTTGTGCCTGAAAAGTTTGAGTGTGGAGATTTTCTTCGGTAGCTTCGAGACTTCGAATGCTGTGCAAGCGCGAACGGATGGGAAGCTGAAAAGAAATTGACAGTGCTGCCTGCCTTCCTTTGGGGACAAGCCTCCTCGTATTTTCATGCGTTGAAAGACGACGAAAAGGATAGTTATGCTCGCTTAACATCGGCATTACGCAAATGCTTTTGCCCGAAGGTGGCCCGTAAACAGCATTACCATGAGTTTGAGCAACGTGTCCTTAGGCCTAATGAAGATCTCTCCCTTTTTCTATGGGATCTTCGTCAATTGCTAGACAGAGCCGACCCGGACTTGACCGAAGATGCCAAAACTGCCTTGCTTAGTAGGCAATTCATGAAAGGGTTGCCATCCACCCTGAGGCTTCGTTTACTGGAAAGTGATCTCACACCGACTTTGGCCAAGATGACGGAGTTTGTTCATTATTTTCGCGCCACACGCTGTGACGAGACGCATGATCTTGCTGCAGTTTGCTCTTCTGTTGAGAACAAGGAGCCGCCCCATGCCTCTCTGCTGCATTCTGTCAATCAACTAACAGCCGCTGTTGCAGCCTTAACAACGAATCAAGACCAGCTGAGGGCAGCTATGGAGGAGCAACACCAACAGCAACCTCATTCCATGCCCTCCCAAGCAAGATGGCGGAAACGAAAGCCTCCACTTGGCCGTTCGCAAC
>WIPJ01004080.1:21275-34037 GCA_018155075.1 Cassiopea andromeda | reverse complement strand
GCAAGAAGCATTGCAAAGCTAGAGAAGAATGAATTGAAGTTCAGAATTTCTTCACGAAACAAAATCATGCCTCTTGTTCTCCCCAAGCACCTGAACAGGTCATAGATGTTGCATTGGCTTGCTCAACAAGGCAAGTTTCTACTGTAAAGGTCCAGACAACTATTACTGAAAGCATGGAAGGTTACCATGTGTGGAAGCAGACATTGTTTGGGCTTTGACTATTGGACATTTTTTTCAAATAATTCTGCAACGGATGTCAGTGAAACCTGTAAAAGCATTTTTCCTGACAGTCAAATTGTGAGCAGTGGTCAGTGTGGTGCGGACAAAATTAAATATCTGACTAACTGGGGGGTATCGCTCCTTATATAGAGGATCTGTTAGCACTCGAAATGAGTAGGTCCCGGAGTTTAGTAGGTGAATCTGATGAAATTCTTAATAAGACAACAGAAGAGTGTCAAATGGACATTGTTGTAAGGTTCTGGGATACTGAGTGTCAGCATGTTAAGACCATTATTGGGACTCCAGATTCATGGCCCATTGTACACATCAAGACCTTTTCATTTCAGTTACTTAATTGCAAGCATTAATTTGGCAAAACATTGCAAGTGTCCATGGATGGACCCACTGTAAACCATAAGTTCTACTCAAAACTAGTAGAGCAATGGAAGGAGATATCTGGCCCTGGTATGATAGATATTGGCTCCTGTGGATTGCATATCATCCATGGTGCCTTCAAAATAGTGCTTGAAGCACCTTGTTGGGCACTGAAGAGTGTTCTAGAACGGGCACATACTGTTTTGCATGACACTCCAGCACATCGTGCAGATTACTTCACTGTCACCAGAAGCGGTCAATATCCTTTGTTTTTGTGTGAAACAAGGTGGCTGTTATCAAAACTTACGGTGACCTCCAAGCCTCCCCCTGTCACCTCCTTCACCACCATTCGAACTGTAACAGACAGTCCTTAGCAGTAGTAATAATCCAGAATTATTACTACTAACAACTAGTTAACGTACACAGTAGCACACTAGTTAAGCGTACACAAGTACCGTACAAATAAGCAAATGTACCATCCAACGCACACGCTGCTGCCCCTGATCAAACGAACGACAAACCTCAGGCCTACAAGCACGTATTTCAACAAACCTCAGGCCTAGAACAACGCCTTGCCAGCGCAAGCGTTTCCTCAGGCCTACAAACACGTCTTGCCTTCCCGAGCGAGCAAGTCTTCCTGTTCGATCAAGAGGAAACGGCAATGCGCGCCTCCGCATTTACCATCTTTCAGAGATTCAAGATGGCAGCCACATCAAAATAACGAAGAATCTCACAAGAGTGGCCAAACATGCAGAACCTATTCCAGGTTTGGCGTTCCTTGCCAAAAAGACAGCAACCAAGTGGGAAGAGCTTTGAAGCTGAGCGATTAGTGATTTAGGACCCCATAATAACTGCCAAACTGAGTTTATTTCTTCTATGTTGCATCTTAACTTGAACCCTTTCTATCGAGATATCAAAACAAATTGCCTCATGTTTCCATATTTATACACAGATTTGACAGCTCTTTTTAGGTCACTAATGAAAATCATTGCCAGGGATGAAGTACTAGAACAGTGTTCCATTGGCTATAAATTGCTGCAGACCAATATCTGTCAGAACAACATGAGGTCAAGAAAAGACTTTCTATTGGATTTGTTGCCGAAAGCGCACTCTGGATTAGCAAAGAACGTTTTTTTTACCAAAGAAAGCCAAAATAAGTTCTATGAACGTTTTGTGAAATGTATCAAAACTATTGTTGGCAAACTGAAGGGAAGATGCCCACTGGACTCAGCAGTGTTGCGCAATGCTGTGGTTTTCAACCCAACAACTGTTGTGAACTGCAGAGAGTCATCTCTCGTGAAAACGCTAAAAAGTTTGCTTCAACGTTTGGTGTTGCTGAAGTTGATTCCCGCCCGCATTGCTGACACAGTCATAACACAATATTCATCCATGAGAGATGTTGTTGAACCCTTGATGTTACAACATTACCTGCTTTGGATGAATTTTATTTCTACATAGTGAAAGTACCAAAATTCAAAGAGTTATCATCTCTTCTCAAGATAATACTCAGGCTCAGTCATGGTCAGGATGATGTTGAAAGAGGGTTTTCTTTAAGTTCAGGTGTTCTTAAAAAGATCATAGCCGACAAGTCAATTGTAGTAAAAGGCTCATCAAAGATTACCTTTTGTCAAGCAACAAAAAGCCACATGCTGTGGATACTGGGAAAGAGCTCAGGAGTTCTTGTGCAAAAGCAAGGACCAGGTATCATGATCATCTAGACCAAATAAAAATGAGGAAGGCTAGGAAGTCAAAGGAATCAGCAAAGGAAATCCTCAATCAAGAAATGAAGGAGCTGCAGGAAAAGACTGCCATCCTGGAGAAGAGCAAAGCAAACCTAGAAACAAAATTTGTATCCATGGTGAAGGCTGCAGAGAAAAGAAAGGATATTCAGGTTATGATTTCGGAGGCAAATGCTTTCAAAAGAAAATCAGAAGAGCAGGCAGGGGAAATCAGTGTTTTGCAAAGTGCTCTTTCACTACTAGCGGAAATGCGCTGAAAACTTTGAAGAAGTTGATTGACTTTATTTGATGAGGAGTTTCTGTTCTAATTTTCTCTTCCTCTTTCTGATTTTCTTCTTTGAGAATTTGTCTTTGTACTTTACTTTGTTTTTAATACCAAGCTCCTTTAAATGGTTCTTGGCTGCCCCTTCATAGTGTCACACTGGTCTTAATGGCATATTTTGGCTTGCCCAATATTTTTTCTCCATTCCCTAAATAGCGTTGGTCTTTCTGGCTGTATTTCCCTAATTTTCCTAGCTGTGCTACTCTTTTACATGAAAATTGCAGGGACTTATATGCTTTTTTCCATGGAAGACTATTGCCTTCATTAAGATTGACTGAGTTTCATAATCTGCAAATGGAAGACCAATCATGATTATAATAGGTTTCAGTTAGGGCATGCTTGGCTTAAAGATTACTCGATGCCATAGCGAGCAAAGATATAAAGTATGTCATAATTCTTAGAAAAGTTCTTTGAACATATTTTCAATACATAGCGTTCATAGTTAGTGCTCAAGTGATGGAATTCGTGAGTTATTTGTATGCTTTGCTATAGCAATTTCACTTTCTGGCTTGTGAAGTCTCTTAACAAAATAATGTACTAAAAGAAATTTCACCATTTGAGGCCATTACATGGCCCTGTGGTTCCACCTGCATTCAAAAGTGATTACAAATAATGTCTCTGAATTATGTTTCTCGCTACTTCAACGCTTTGAAGTAACGAACATTCGCTACTGTACCTATTTAAATACCATTTGTAGTTCATTAGTTTGGTTTAAAAAAGTCAAAAGTTTTTCTTTTGGGATTGTTATAGTATATTAAGCCGAATCGCTATTATGCAGAAAAATGTCTCGCTTTGAAAGTAGAACGAACCAATTTCTACTTTTGGCTGCTAGTTTTTTCCTCCTCGACAGTTTCGAGCAACCAGTGAGATATCAGGGCATTTTTCTGCTTCTACATTTTCCAGCTATTGGAGATTCGGCTTTACAGAGTTTCACTTAGGCCTTTGCAAGTATGATGCAAGGTGCTTTTGGAGCTTAGGTTGAAACTGTGATTGTCACTTTTCGGTAGCCATTGAATTTATATGAATCATTGATCATTTCTGGCTTGTCAAGTTTATGATATTTGTTTTCTTGTTTGAGAAAGGAATTAACCAGAGATCTACCTTTTCTTACCCAAATTAACAAAAGATTAAAAACTGCTTGTTCTTAACAGATGGACCAATGGCATCATTTTAAACACATGCTAGTCAGGAAAAATATTATATATTTCTGATCTGTAGTCAGGAAAAACAACTTCATTTTCAGGAAAAAAGTCAGGATAAGTCAGGAAAAAATATTTTGGAAGATGCGTATGAACCCTGTGTAGGGGAAGTTAATGCTGAAACTACTATAACCTCGTCTTGTACAACTAAATTAACCTTAACCGTATCACTTGATTTCTTAACGTGCTTCTCTGAACCGAAGGTATTAAGGTTATGAAGTCGAGTCATTTCAGACTTTACATCTAATTTACACTTGAGTTCTTCAGAAATAAATGATTTCTGGCTGCCATCATCAAACAATATATTAACAGATACCTTTTTACTTTTGTCCTCACCTTAGGGATATTTTTAGCAGTTTGGAACAATACATCTGTTTTCTCTTTTACATTCGACGTCGTCATGGATGTATCTGATCTGGGCTTTTGTGTGGACTCTCGTTTGGGGTCTTGCTTGGGCTCTTGTTTCTCCTTATTACAAAGGCCTGAATTGTGAATAGTGTTGCAATTAAAGCATTTTCGGTTGAAATTGCAATCTTTCGACACATGTCCAATTCGTAAGCATCTGAAACATTGTTTGGCAGCTTGTAAAATCGACTTTCGTTGTTTCACATCCGTTACTTCCTTCCACTTGTTCGAAAAATGGCCCTTGTGGCAAAAATAACTTTGAATTGCCCTCCTATTCTTCAAGGAATTTTCTAACTTTGCCTCAAAGGATTTAGTGGTACTTACTGATGGTGCGTGCTGCTGTTGTCTCAAAACGCTCTTTCTTTTTTCTTTTCCAACCATTTTTCTACTGCCCTCTCTTGCTTCAATCTCTTGTTGAATCGTTGTCATAGTTTCTTCGACATTCCATACGTCTTGTGAGTTTTGTCGCTTTACTTGGAGGGCTATATCTTCTGGCATTCTAGATATGATAACAGCAATCAAAAGACTTCCATAATTATCCGATGACATGCCAAGGCTTTCTAACCCACGAATATGAACCATGATTGTGTCATAAATCGCTTGGAGATCTGCAATTCTCTCATTCTCACTTGATTGCAACTTTAGTAATGCCCGCACATGGGCACTAATTATGCTTTGTTTCTTTCCAAATTGTTCTTGCAAAAGAGTTTTGGCCTTTACATAATTCTCTTCTCAAATATCTAATCCTTCCAGCGCTTTGTAGGCTTGACCTTCCATCGAGTTCACTAGATAATTCAATTTGTGAACATTTGATAAGTCCTCACTTTCGTCAACTGCACAGCAGAAACTCTGCCCAAAATGTTGAAACTTGGTTATTGTGACGTTATGTCACCTGACTATGGTATCACATGACTATGTCACATGACTAGAACTCATGATGTTTGTGTAATGTTTGGAGGTGTGAAATTTGAGTTGTTCACATTTATGTCGAGATGGTAAGAGCCTAGTCTTTTCTCGTGTTTCTCTACCAATTTGCACGGCTTCATAGAACGTTACATGGTACCAGAAGTGATAACGAAATGCGTTAAGGCGTATTCGAAACCTCGCAGCGGAATTTACAGTCACAGGTAGGCTTCCTACAGCCATGATTGACGATGAAGAAGTGAGAGTTGTTGACCCTCCACCCCCGATGTTGCAAAACGTGCCGTTTCCCCTGAAGCTGGAAATAAGAGGCAATCGTGCAAATAACTGGAAGAGATTTAAAAGAGTTTAGTGCAATTATGAAATCGCATCGAGATTGATTAAACAAGGTAATGAAGGGAGAACCGCGACTTTGTTGACGTGTTTAGGTCCTGATGCTCTGGAAATTGTTGATGGCCTAAACTCAGATAGTGATTTTTAGTGCACAAATCCGGACATTATTATTCAGAAATTGGAGACATTTTGCATTGGAGAAATGAATGAAACGCATGAAAGATATCAATTTAATAAGAGGGATCAGGAATTGAATGAGTCTATAGATTCCTATGTAGCTGTGCTAAGAAACTTGGTCAAAATGTGCAACTATGGTACTTTGGAAGAAAATTTAATTCGGGATGGAATTGTTATGGGTATCAGAGAAAATTCGACAAGGAAAAGGTTGCTGCAAGAGTCTGGATTAACACTTAACAGATGTATAGATATTTATAGGGCAAATGAGAGCACTGCAGTCCAACTCAAAGCTATTGGAAATGAGGAGGATATAAACGCGATAAAGAAAAATCCCGTTCATGGCTTTTAAGGTATCAAGAAACGAATTTCTAAGGAAATTGATTGCAAATATTGTGGGAGAAAGCATATTAAAAAGAAGGAGGATTGTCTATCTTGGGGCAAATGTTGTAGCAAATATGGAATGCAGAATCATTTTGCAGTTAAGTGTAGAAACAAAGCTATGAGACAGACTTTTCATGCGGTCTATGAGGACAATGTTCCTGAATCTTTGGATGATTATAGTTCAGCTGAGGAGTATATTTTTGTTGTAGAGACTGAGAAGCAGAAGAATGTGCATTATGAGAAGAAACTGTTTGCTACTATGATTTTTAATGGTAAAAAAGTTCAATTTCAGCTTGATACTGGAGCTACTGTTAATGTTTTGTCTGTGCAAGAATATAAAGAAGTTAGCAATGATCAGACATTGACAAGCTTATCCAAATCTAATGCTACACTGTTTATGTACAACAATACAGTTATCAAGCGTATTGGGAAAATAAGGCTCAGTGTAAGAAACCCAAAGAATAAAAAGAAGTATAAAATAGAATTTCAGAGTTTTCAAGAAGAGAACAGTTCAGTATTAGGAGCAAAGGTGATCCAAAGAATGCAACTGATAACTCTGAATCTGCAAAATGTTTCAACAGCTGAAAACTCAGTTGAAGGAAATTTGACAAAAGAACAAGTTATATCAGAGTTTAAGGAATTTTTAGAGGTGAAGGACAGTTCAGTGATGTGTTACACCTTCAAATTGACCCTGATGTGCCTCCTGTTCAGCTACCGCCAAGAAACCACCTATAGCTTTTAAAGCAAACTACAAGCAGGAGTTCGATAAGCTAACACAATTGGATATAATTAAGCCAGTTGTGGAACCTACAGATTGGATTTCAGAAGCCGTCATAATGTTGAAGCCAAATGGGAAAGTACGTCTTTGTTTAGGCCCTAAGCCATTAAATAAAGCTCTAAAGAGAAGCCACTATCCACTCCCGGTAATGGAAGAAGTATTATCAGATCTGTCTCAAGCAAAAGTCTTTTCAATGGTAGATGTGAAAAATGGGTTCTGGCATGTTCCACTGGATGAAGAGAGTAGTAAATTGACTATATTTGCAACCCCATGGAGTAGATATATGTGGCTTAAGATGCCGTTTGGAATTTCAGTGCCCCCAGAGGAATTTCAGCGAAGGCTAAATGACACTTTACTAGGCCTAAATGATGTACAGACAGTAGCAGATGACATAATTGTTTTTTGGAGTAGGGGATTCTAAGGATGAAGCTATGAAGGACCATGATCACAATTTCAAAGCATTGCTAGAGAGATGTTTGCAAAGAAACATAAAGCTCAATGAAGATAAGAGGAAATTCAAAGTCCCAGAGTTAAAGTATGTAGGTCATGTCATTTCAGAGGAAGGTCTCAAACCAGATCCATGAAATTTGAAGCAATTATTAAAATGCCACCACCTGAGGATAAGCATCAACTTCGTAGATTTATTGGTATGACAAATTACCTGCAGAATTTTGCACCAGGTCTTTCTAAAGTAACCGCACAATTAAGAATGCTTTTGAAAGATAGCACAGAAGTCAAATGTCTTTCCATACCAAGTCTGCCACGTGCAAGTTACCCAGTTATAGCGAGATTTGTATTTGTATTCTTAAATATTTTATCAATATCCAAAGTGTTCATGATCCCTAAGACGAAGCTGATTATACTTATGATGCACACAAGGTTAGCGCTGTAGTTTCCATTGACTAGATTAAAAGGATGCTTAACTTGATCTCTGACCTCAGTTTTTTTCATGCGAATTCTCAAAATTCTTGAAAGCAAAAAATTTCATCTTCAGAAAAATATTTGTCCGATATTTTGTCACAACAAAATTTTTTATAGTTAGTGTACCTACTTTGACAAGGCTATTTCTCAAAGCACTTTCCAAAGTTTCGCTATCTTTTAAAGTTGCTACATTTAGGTTGCAATGTTTTTTATGCTGATGAAAGCACCTTTGATAGCCATGAATGGAAGATTTTTGCAAATATTGGCATTTCATGGACACATGAAATTCAAAGTTCTCAATGAGTCCGCACAACTGTTTTTGCTGATTTCATTGAATGATAGATAGCACATTGTTTTTTAAAATTTTCATCTTTGAATGAAAGTTTGATCTTATGTTTCAGGGGGATCAGAGATGGAAAAAGTTACCGGCCAATTTGGCTCTGTGTCATGTTAAGTGCCTGCTAACTTCTACAAAGAAGCTATTTCTTCTTGAAGGTCTTGTGAGAAATGTTAGTTCAACATTTAAACATGGACAAACCATAACTTTTGATACATTTGCTCAGTCTGAAAACTTGAAAATTGATATCTTTGGAGTGACACGAGATATAAAGCTGAAATTTTCAGGATGCTCCTAACTTACATATATGAACATATTCGCACAGTTTCATGAAGATGTGAGGTGGGGCATGTGGAACTCCAGGACCATTTGGCATGGGATGACCCCATACTGCTAGGGCACCTAATTGAGGTGCCTAAGAGTAGGAGTAAGTAGGGGCTAGATGCATGGGAAGGACTTGTTCGGCAGGTTATGAGAGTAGAGGGGGTGAGATGAATTCTTTGAATGTAGACAATACTGCTATGAAGCTTTTCGTACTCATGAATGAATGGGAAGTCAGTGGCTGGGGCAGGATTCATAAGGTCTGGAAAATCAGTGTGAAAGTATCAAATTTTAGGTATATTTGGAAAAGTCAGGCCGATTCAGTGAGAGTCAAGTACTTTGGTTTTGAAGAAGTGAAGGTTTCCAAAAGTTGGAAAATTTGCAAACATATTCTGTGACAAGTTCTATAAGCTCTATTTCTGCAAGCCTAGTCATATAAGTCTCCAAAATTGAAGTCATCTTTCTTTCTTCACTCTGTTTACAATTTGTATCACGTTTAAAACCAAGAGGAATATTGTTTGTTCTGGTTTTATCTATCTACATACCAAATATTGTTTTTTCTGTATTTATCTAATATTACCACAGCACGAAAAAGCGGCAACATTCTTTTAACATACTACAAGCTTTTTTTGTCCGACAATCATCAGAGTATGAAAACGTCGGATAGTGAGCCAAAGGTTAACCGAAATGTATATCCAAATGCAGTTACATGTGATAGGATGCGTCTTATTGGCTACACTTTGGTCCATTATTACGTTCTTGGTCTATTACTTACCAAATCAGGTGAGCCCTTGAAGTGCTTTATAACCGGATTATACCATATCTTTAAAACATAATGATAATCACCATTGTAGAAGCGTTGTCTCCCAGTGGTATGAGTGGTTGATTGGGCAAGTAGCATGAGTGGAGAGAATGGTGTCTTGCATAATCTGCTATCAAGTGGATGTGGTCTGTCAATTTTATACATGGATTCTAGTGGCACATATCCCATGGAACCAATGACATGTTCATCCCCCCCATAACCCAGTCTTCAAGCAGTGAGGGCAATTATTCTAATTGCATTGTTATATATTGTGTGCTGGCCTATGTATAATTTGTATTTTATATGTGAAATTAAGTTGGTGAGTCTGTAGTATTGTCAATTATAGGTACTATCTCTATCATGTACTGCTATTGTCATGTGTGCATCTTTACCCTTTAGTTATGATTGTAGCAATGCATAGCTCTACATTACAAATTGGTGAGAGGAGACTTATTACCAGTAGCATTGCCTCCTCAGTTGTGCCTGACTGCTTTGATTGTTGTGACTTCGACCACTGGCTTTTCCATTTTAACCATTGTGCTGTTGCAAACATTTGGACTAATGAAGCCTGACTCTAAGTTTCCTGCTTTTTTGCAGGGGCCTGCTGTTACTTTTACAAATCCATTGAAAATAAACACCAAAGAAATACATGGACACCTTATGGAAAATTTGTGTAATTGTGTCATGCCCTCTCTTATCATGAGGATTTCCATTCCATTTTCAAGAATTGCGCCCTTCAGAGAATCCTTCTCTTCTTATGGCACTGTCAAGAACTGTTACGCACAGCAGAGCCATGTCTAGGTAATGATGCCTTTAACACCTTCCTTCCAACCCAATGTATCCATTTCATTTACAGGATTAGTAACTAAAACTCCCGAAATCTGATCCCACACCAGACCTGGATAGGACAGTCCAGTTTGCTCAGTGTTCCCATGCTCTTGAAACCTTGCCTCAGCCCCAAGCCACTTACTCCATCACAGCTGCCCAGCCCTTGCCCCATACTACGTCTGTTGACATTCAATGTCTTGATGGTTTGGAGAAGCTTTCATAAAAGATGGTGGCCAATTGCGCTCCAGTCTTTGCTGCCCGTATTGACAATTCACCTGCAGCCCAGCCTACTAGCCACCTGCATTGTTTCCTTTGCGGAGAAATGGGCCATTTTGGTTGCTCATGTACCCTTCTCCATAGGGAGAAACACTGCATTGTTGGCTGCACTGCACTGCACTGCACTGCACTGCACTGCACTACACTGCATAGAGGTCAGTGTCACAAGCTTGAAATTTGTGGTTGCAACGAACATGTTTGTTTTTTTTATAACAATCTTAAGCATAACAAAATTGCATGCTTTATTTTCTCTGCACCACCTAGAGCAGGAAGGATGCAAGTCATCTAGTCTCAACTGCAGGTGATGCTGTCAATTTAACAGTATCAACTCAACGCAAAAAAGAACAAGGGGGGCTTAGCGCTGCCGATTCACATGAATAGCAAGACTACCCGCAGTGCAGAAAATTTAGAAGAGCACCACTGGTTCCTACTCTCCCAGCAGTACAGCATCATGTCAATGGTCACTGATTGGATATGTCGTGTTGTACAGAATATGGTAGCAGCTACTTTCGAGGTACACCACCAATGCGCCGCAAGCAATCCCCGGACCACCCCAGCTACAGGAAAACCAGGCTTCACTCCAACCTTCCAGTAGACAAAGTGAATGATACTGTAGTCTCTAAAAGTAACTTTTTATGAACCAACATTGGATCCCTGAGGAGAAAAGCAACCACTCGCAGTTTGTAGACAGTTGCACATTGCAAAGTAGACGTGTAGATCATGTCCTTCTCACTTTCAGGGGTTACCTCAGTATTACAAGGTTGGCACGGCAAACTCCCCTCTGTTTTTGCTGTAGGAAATTTTTCTGATTTTCCACTACCTTGCCAGCCTCAGCATGTTTTGCTTATTTCCGGATGGTGTTCAGTTATCCACTCTTTTTGATATGGGATCCATGCAATACATCATAAGTGCTGACCCTTATCAGCAAATTGCAGATAGGTGTTCCTTCCAAGTTAAGACTTTAACCCCACTCAAGAGTATTTGCTCTCAGCAAAGTATGCCAGTTACAGGCCAGCCCTTTATTTTTTTGGGATTAATGGCAACCATATTTGCTTTATCAGGGTGTGATTATAGTTATAATGTTGAATTTATGGTTTGAAACAACTAGCTACAGCCATTGCAATGTATTCTAGGAGGGGATTTTGTCGCTGCTCAAAGGCATCAACTATCTTTCCTAAGGGGTTTGTATAGCCTAATTGGCCCTCATAGGCGTAGCCATTTGACACCATGGGCTTCTCTGTCTGGTTCCTTTTCTAAGTGCTTCGCCTCTTCCAGTACCCCTAGAGAGGAACCATCCCCATGTTTCATGCTTTCCACCAGCCAGGGTCCCCTTACACTCGCTTTTTTATAATTTTACTATCCCTGGTTGTAGTGAGTGCCTTCTGATTACCAAAATCCCTCATGGCTATTCAAACCAATTAGGCATGCTGTCTCCCCATGATAAATTTGACCATTGCTTTTACATCAATGCATTTCCGCTCACTAATGCTGTTGATTGTAAAGTCTATGCACATGTCATGAATCCTTTTGATTCTCATATCCAACTTTATAAGGGCCAGGAAGGTGCTACATTCCAACCAGTTTTCAAATTGATCTCCATTGCAATGCCACAACCATCTCAGAACTGCAGTATTATTAATGGTATGTAAATAAAAGAAATTGAGATGTGAAGATAAGAAATACAGGGTAGTCTCAGCAACGCAGGTCATTGGGAACCTGGCCCCTATCATAGTTTGTAGCACTGTGAATAATGTATCTATACGGTATTCACGGTGTTACTAATTGATCATTATAGTGGTCAATTAGTAGGATTTTCAGAACATCTACTTACTTGACCACTATAGTGGTCAGTAAATAGTGCTGTATGAATATCTACCTCCACTATGAAATCAAATGTTTTCCAATTTTTGACAATCTGAGCACAATGTGTATGGGATTTTCCTATCTGAGTGGTTTGCCACAAGCTTGCAAGAATGACAGAAGAGTGACTTTCCTTTGGTTGCTGAATTAGAAGCTTGGAATTTGAGCAATATTTTTTGCAAATTGTTAAAGCCGTAGTCAAACTTGGATTTCCCTTATATAGAGGCATCTCTTCTAAAGTTCTATCTACAAAGGAGAGAATAACATCTAGTGCTACGTAGATGGTGGTGGTAGATTATAGCTGCTAAGCAGATGGTGGCTGTAGATTTTAGTTAGATGTCCATTATTTCGATCTCTACAAGAGATTTGGCATTCTGGTTCTAAATCAACGATTTCTTCTTTTTTCTCGTGACAAGTGATGTCTTATCATGTCAAATCCTAATTGATATCAACACTGAAAATAGTAATTATGCTTTCTTTCTTTTAATTTTATTATTAGGACTGCCTCCAAATAGCAGAAGTGTTAAAGTATACAAAAACAGGAGGAAGGTGCGCTTGAATTTGTTGT
>WIPJ01004080.1:2419-19053 GCA_018155075.1 Cassiopea andromeda | reverse complement strand
TATATATATATATATATATATATATATATATATATATATATATATATATATATATATATATATATATATATATCTGTTATAAACGGTAATCTCAAGAACGCCTGCAGGTCTTCATTTTGGAATGAGAATGTGGATTGTTTGGAAATCGATATTTGTATATTTAAGCCAATTGGCCCTACTGTATTGGATGTACTAGTAAAAATCGGTGGAATTCAAGGAAGATTGTGAATCACAGAAGGGCAGACAAGGCGTTGATCATATAACATGTGATAAATCGTCTTTTTACTGAACAGCTTAATCAGGCCCTAAAACTAGCAAATGCTGGATACTTGATTCATCAAGCTCTCGACCAAGCTCATAGGTTATACCTACATATTCAAGGAAACTAGATAGAAATTGTGGGAGGATTTATGATATTAAATCAAATTATGGACAATAGAACAGATTGCTGTAGTAATAGTTCAGCTTTTGCAATAACCAAGATATGTTTAAGTGCCCTCTCAGGGTGTCCACTCCAGCTGGAAATGCTGGAAAAGTTGGAAAATGAGTTTTTTTTCAGAATTTGGCTGGAAAAGCTGGAAAGCCATAGGTATTTCTCCTGCCTTGGATGTAAAAGCTGGAATTTTATTTTTAGGCCTTGCAATAGTTAGCAGTATTGTTAGATGAAAAAGGATCTTATTGAGAGATAGGATTGAAGACAAGATTGTTCAATATCATGTGGGACAGGCTTTGTTCACCAAATCGACCCATGATTGGAAGTTTTCCCTATGTTTTGCCAGGGATTGTTGGTAGATCATTGCCCTCCTGGGGTGGTTTACTGGAAGATATTGAATTTATATAGGAAATTCTAACTTATTCGAAATTAAGGCTATTCAGTACTTGGTAACAAAAGTCGGACAGAATTTTCAATGGCTTGAATTTCATATCAAAATTTATGTTATGGCTGGAAAACAATGTGCTTTTTCTGCCCAAAAGGCTGGAAAAAGGTCACTTTTTCCGAAACTTTGGCTGGAATATCAACTTCAACCCTGCCTCTCTATCAGTACTTAAATAGATACCTTGGCCAGTATCTCATTGCCGGTTTTAAGTGTAATGGAAGTACAGTCAGACCTCGATATCGCTCGGATAGATAATGCTCTGCACTGTCATGTAGGCTATTTATTGACTTGTGCATTGTTTTACTTATGTATGTAAAGAGTATTCTAACATACGAAAGCCTGCCAATTTTCCCGTATTTTACCCCTTGTCCTGAATTCCTCATGCATTATTATCGTATTTTACCCCTTGTCCTGAATTCCTCATGCATTATTATCGTATTTTACCCCTTGTCCTGAATTCCTCATACATTCTCACATTCATAAGTTCCCAAATTCATCTTGTAACATAACTTCATATTGGATACTTTTGGCATTTTTCGTGCTTTCAAACAACTAAGCTGCTAATTCATCGAGTTCGCCTATTTGTCCAAAATTCCTTCCCTTCAGCATTGTGCAATGGAATTTCTCATTTGAAGTGTGGCATGAACGACACCATGGTAGGAGCATTGAACTACAAATGGTTCAATAGGGGGGAATTAAAGCATAACTCACAGCTTGTGTTTGGTACAGTAAGAGTGCTACTTGCCATTTCTTTCCTCTTTTCTTTGGATGTATCTTCGCAAACCTGCATGCGTATCAACATTTGAAGAAATTCTGGTCAATTTTGATGATTTCGCCAAAAGTCGGTCTTTTTTGCGGTTTTTGCAGTTTTTGTTTGCGGGTTTGCAGTTTTGAAATTGTGTGGCTTTTGGCCGTTTTTGGTTTTTGCAGTTTTGCGGTTTTGCTGCGTTCAGGACTGGCTGTGTCCGTCAGGGACGAAACGTAAGGGGTTATCGTGGTGATTCACCAACCAACTTCGAAAGAAGTTTGCCATGTCGCAATGCAAAAACGGCAGTGCAATGTACTTTTGCAGGACAGCTTACTGGACTCGGGATCATTTGATTGACCATTGTTATTTAAAAATGGCCCCAGACAAAGTTTTCCCAGACCAAACCTCTGATACCCCTAAAAATATATCTAAGTGATGTATTTGGTGTCCATGACTGAATCTCGAACATTAGAACTGCGTCTGAAAAAAGAATCAAAAAGGACTATGCTATAGACGAGGGGTGGGCAGACTTTTCAGAGCAAGGACCACATTCACAGATCCAAAGTTTTAAAAGGCTACACATAGGGTGACCGTCGTTTTCTACCTATGAAAAATCCTTGATCCATGCCTGAGTTTTCTTGCAAATGCAGGCCCTTGGACAACTGAATAATCAATCTCGATGTAGAAATTCAATTCAGATTTGGGAGCCCCTTACATGTCGCAGACCTTTGGCGATTGATAAAATCTCATGTGGGAAACCATAGCCATTTTGCTGAAAAATGGGAGTTTGGGGGCTTGCCGTAGAAAAATTTTGTTGAGGTAACGCCCTCTAGAACGTCAGAAAACGCCTATTTGTAGTATAGCATGTATTTGTTTCATCATTGATATTCATGCTGAGAGGGAGAGGCTGATCCTTCAACCTGATTTCATCGTGTTTTAAAGATTTAGAACGAAAAGGAAAAGACTAGATTAAGCTCTCCTTTTGACAGGAAGCTAACATTACAAACAAAATAATCTCACGCTATTACACCAAGAAAAAGACAGTCTGCTTCCAGTATAGGCTACCTGAATTGCAGTCAGGATGTAAAAGTTATATTTTCCCTAACAAGGTCGTCATCTACGCACTATCTTTGCAGTGAGAAAGCAAATCTAAGAATGGAAATTCCTACAACAACTCGAGCCAATTCTGAAAAAATATTGACTGGCCGCAAAAAATTACTTGGAGGGCTAATATGGCCCCAGGCCGTTGTTTGCCCACCCCTGCTGTATACATGGTACTGACCCGTTATTTGATTGAGCTGTCGTAATAATATCACACTTGGAAAATGAACACAAAAAGGACGGCAGAGTGAGTCAGTTTGATTCTCAAGAATTCCTTGTTTAATGGTAGTAACTTCAAAAGAAATTTGTGTAGCATTCTTATACAATAAGGAATTGGCTTACTTTGCTTTAATTTTAAATGCAAGGTCACAGTTCCCAGAGCAAATGGTCCATGATAACAACTATCACTAAGTTATACTTAAGCCTCACACCATGGATTTTTCAATTGCTGGATACTTCATCTTTTTCAACAGGGGGTAACACCTGCCTTATGGCAGCTATAAACTAGAAGTAATAAAATTGGATTCAAGAGAATATAGCAAAAGTCTGCCTGTAACAAATTTCCTGATTTACCCCTTTGAAGAGTCCTATTAGTCTCTGCAATGAGAAGTCAGTTCATATTCTCTTGTGAGCCACATTAATCTCTTAAGTCAATAAACGCAAGGCGCTTCAAACTATTCAATGTAAGGCAGGGTGCTCAGGTAAGAAAGACAACGGTTAATCAATAATCTTCAGCGTCATAAAACCACTTAATCATCATGACCAACTTTAGTTCCTAGTGGAACATCAGAAACAAGGTAACTGTCATAAGGGAATTGCATTTATCTATGGCAAAAGGGGGAATTGGCACTGATACTAATTTTCGTAATGACACTTAAGAATTTAGAAAGCACCAACCACTGCTATGGAACCATTATACTAATTGCTTGCAATTTAGAGAAACACCCATCTGGGTTAGAATGTAATGTAACATATGCTGCTATTTTGAAAAGAAAGTTGAGTCTCCATAGCTTCTCCACAATTTATTAGCAATCTTATCATGGAAGTTATTTTATTTCTTAATTTCCTATAGAAAATCATTTAGTAGTGATTTTGTAAACAAGGAACCAAGATGTCTTGTAATACTATATTTTCACATTGAAATAGTATAGGATCACCTTGATGTCTTGTGTGAAATAGTACAGGATCACCTTGATTTCAGTGGTTACAAGGTTAATGACATTAATCTCTGTGATAGAAATCACAGAGCTTAATGTCGTTAGCCTTGTAACCACTGAAATGCTTATTTCTGAACTACATGTATTTATTTATTTATCTAATTTATTTATTTGATTATTTGTTGCTTCTACTGTTTGTAACCAATGGGGCGCTAAGAGGGAAAATAATGTGAAACTTTTCATCTTTTTTTAGTATGAACTAATGTTTTAACTCATAGATCGATTTTATAATGCGAAAATGAGAATTTGCAATACTAAATGTATCAATTTTTAAATACACGCATCAATTTTATAATATGAAGATGAGATTTTACAATACCATCTGAAGTTTATAATACGAAAAGTGCAATTTTGTAATACGAGAGACCTGTGACCCAAGTCTTCTTTTTTAAAAGTTTTTACAATGCAAAAAGTGCAATTTTGTAGTAAGAAATTGTCCAACGTTCTAATACGAGTATGTGAGCATTATAATACCAAGTATGCAAGATTACAACACCAAAAGGGCGATTTTATAATGCAAAAACACCTCATTTTATAATACAACGAAACCTCAGTTTAGAACACTACAAAACCTCATTTTATGATACAACAATACCTCATTTTATAATGCAACAAAACCTCTTTTTATAATACAACAATACGTCATTTTATATACAACAAAACCTCATTTAGAACACTACAAAACTTCATTTTATAATACAACAATCTTACTAATCTGGCTTTGTTTGATAAAAAACCTTAAACATTCAAGTTCACACGAACAACGTAGTTTGTGCAAAATATCTACTATAGGTCTCATAAAAGGATGTTTTTGAAACACGACGTCTTCATTGGAGTCAGTGAAGAGCTATGTTGGTGTATGAGTCCAGGACCCGCCAGGTTTAAACTTTTCAAAGTACTTTGAAAAATTCTCTGCTACAGTACGAAATTTAGTATTTTACGTACAGACGTTTAGAATGTTTAAGGTTATCCAGGTTATCATTGTGTACCATGGTGATGGCATATCATTATAAGTGAGTCTCCCACACCATATTTCCAGAGCAAGCATTTTGTGATAGGATGACCCCCCTCTATTACAATTTCTGGCCCAAAATACCAGCATGACTCTTAACCCGCATTGTAACTAAGTGTTGCTCAACATAGTAATAACGCTTTTTCCTGGCAATGGTGCCGTTCCGTGCAATGGAAATATTTGTGTCTCTCATCAATATCACTTGCTTCGTTAATGAATTGAAATTGCCTATCTGTATTGACAAATATTTTAACTGAACTCTTGGTGCCATTTTATTTTAAGAATTTAACCAAGGCAGAAAAGATTCAACCAGAATCAGCTGATTGGCCAAGTATGTTTAGCACAGTCCAGTCATTCAACCCAGCTGTTGTACCATTGCCTGTACGTATGGGAAGAGTTAGGCCCAATAAACTAGGTGATATTCCACCTGCAGCTCAAGGAAACATTGAAGTTCTTAAGGTAGTAACCTGCATCTTTTTGCATGCTGCTTAGGATTTTTTTAAAGTAATGCCTTTGCATATGTTGTAATCAGGTTATGTTTCTGATATCTTATACTCTTTTGTGTTATTTGCATTTGAGATCATGCTTTGCCGACAACAAGCGAGAAAATTCGAATACGCAAAGCCTGCTTTATGACTTCAAAAAGTAGATCATGATAAATCACGAGAATATGTGAATCTAAACATTTTGATGAATTCGCAAATGAAGGTGGCATACGTGGATTGGAAGTTGGGCTGACCAGTTAATGTAGAGTTTAAGAAAGGTTCATAATCTGTTAGACTTTCATGAGAAATGTGAATGGCCTAGAAAGCTTTTCCTTAATTATTACATTTGAGTAAACTCTGAACTCCAAAGGGTGCTTTGAACTCTCATAAAATGAAAATAGTACAAGATATCAGAAAACTAATTACAGATTCGTTCTCAGGGAGCTCAATTTAATCCAACGCAAAATTAGGACTTTTTCACTGGAGAGGCCCTTCAAGTAATTGTCTTCAATAGATTGAATTTAATGGATTTTAGGTCAGTTGCTTTTATGGCTCTGTAAGGTCAGCATTACCAACTGGGATAATGCAATGGGACATATTTACTTCTTAAGTGGATACTGTTGGCTGCCTATATAAGGTACACACAACTTATGGGTGGTCCAAAACTGCACTGAAAAATGATTTTTGAATTTGGTTGCTCTCACCTTTGCAACTTCCATAGTGGTTATGCTAAGGTACAAAAACTGCTATTGTTTTCATGTAGATATCAGCTAACTACACAATAACATACATATTGCATAATGTATTTTACAATGAGACAATTGAACATTTATTCACAGTAGGAAATTTCTGTCTGCACTCCTCTGCAGTGTGTAGCAAAGTTTGGAGGTACCTTCATCCCTAGTGAGGAGGAGATTGAAGTCTTGGATTACTTTATTGCATTACTTGTATGGCATGCAGTAATTATCGTCATTCTGGGTACGATTTTCTTGATTAATAATCTATTAGTTTGAGCAGTGTTAATTTTGTGCCATTAATTTTAGCACAGTATTAATTATTTTGACGTTAGTTTATGCAAACTATGAACAATGTCTTTTTCCCTATTTACACTAGAAGAAAAGTTAACCAGGGTGAACCCAGTTTCAATCTGAGTAGATGTAACCCATGTAGGATTTTTGCCGAATTTTGCAGTGCAGGCCAAACCTACCCTGGTGGAACCCAGGTAAACTCAACCCACTTATGGCGGTAGGGTAGGTTTACCTGGCTTCAACCGGGTAGGTTGGCGTTTACACTACAAAAATCCTACGTGGGTTAATTCTACTCGGGTTGAACCTATATTTCCCCTGGGTGGCGCTTTTTTAGTGTAAGAAGTGCTTATAACCTCCTGTGTAGTTCGGAACGCACGCTAACGCTAAGTGGTCAGATAATCACAGCAGAAAACACCTCTGACTTTTGACATTATGCATGGTTTGCTAAAATCTATACAAGAAAACCATTAAAACAAGAAAAGTAATTCAGCAATGAATACAACAATGCAGAAAGTTCCAGTCTCAATTGCCTTATTATAAATTATGATCTTATTGCACAAGCTATTAAAGTGAACTCACTTGCTGCTTGCCTTATTTGGCCTAGTCGTTTATATCACAGCTTATCTTGTCTTGTTTTGCCTTGCTTCAACTGCTTTCTCACAGCTTGTCTTGCCTTGCCTTGCTTCAACTTCAACTTCTCAATCATCTCTATCACAAATCGTCTTGTCTTGTCTTGTCTTGTCTTGTCTTGTCTTGTCTTGTCTTGTCTTGTCTTGTCTTGTCTTGTCTTGCCTGACTTCAACATCTCACCACCATTAATAGCATAAACTCAACAAAGCTCTCAAAGGAAAAGAATCCTTAATTTTACGTCGAATCCTCTTGAGAATAAGGTATGCAGACAACAAAAATATTCTCAATCCACCAAGGTTATTCAATTATCACTTTGAATACAATAGCATAGCAAAACGTAAATATTCCCAAAACGCAATTTTTAACAATAAGTTCCTTCAACTATTATGACAAGGCGAATGCATGTAACTAGCTAAGTTTGCAGAATACACCTCCATAGCCAGAATCATACCCCTTTTTTTGCCTAAAAATATAGCTTAGAAATGAATATATAACAGCATTATTACATTTCTTCTGTTCATTACTTTTGTTACATTTCTTCTGTTCATTACTTTTGGCTGTGTTCTCTTGCGTGTGCTCCCAATTGCTGCAGTGCATGGGTTCTTATCCCAGTAGTCATAATTGCCTCAGATTTTCAATGCGTTGGCTCATATCATAGGCTGCATGAAATGCAAAATCGTTTCTAGAGTATTTCTCTGGCCAAAATAAGAACGAAAACATTACATTACTTATGTCATATAGGCCATGTGGCGTTAAGTAATGTAAATTAAAATACCTTATTTTGTTGAATTACCTTAATTTATATCACAGAATATGCTTTTTTGAAAAAAATTACGTGATAATGACCTATAGAATTTAGCCCCATGAATTGATGTATGCTATACTTTTAATGTAATAAGGTAAAGCAACTCTATGTTCTGTATTAGTATTGTCTACTGCCAGATTTGTCATAGGTTCAACAGAGAGAGATAGAAATCAAGATTGCCCAAATTTTCTGCCAATAAACTTAGTTAAAGAATGTCAATAGAAACTCTCTGTAGCACTGCATGCAGACTGGTCAAGCTCTGCAATGGCAGCCTGGGATACAGTAACAGAAGTCTTAAGACGGGAAGTTTCACTAAAAAGGAGCTTGCCTATCACTGCTGGTGAATACTAGTATAAGACATAGATTCTTGTACAAAATGCTATGTCTATCCAACTGTGATTTTCATCTGAGGCCTAATATGTGTACAGTTAGCAGGTTTGTTGAGAGGGAGGCTTTTCAATCTGCTGTCACCAGCGAAAAGAATGCTTGAGAATCTCGATGATTTTGACTATGTGCTGAGGAGACTCCGCAGCAGCGTACTTCTAACTGATGGGATTTAGTATTCACCCATTTGCATTCACCCACAAACAACATAAGTCTGAGTAGCAAAGACCCAGATGTTGAGAAGCCCGTTTTCCTTTATCTTTGTTAGTAGAAATTGACTTTGGAGCATCCAGATTGTTACTAGTAATTTTAGTGAATAAAGGAGTTTGACCATCCATCAGTCCTAGTGAAATATACCTGCTAGTGTAAAACAAGCCATGGCAGCTGGCTGTGCTCCCAAGAAAATGATTCCAAGGTTGAGTAGCTCCCCATAGGCATCCCTTGGCTACTCCAAACTTGATTGCTCATTGAGCAAGGGTCCTTTGTCTTGGACTGCATCAACCTATTGCTGAATGGATCATTCATTCCGGTCAAGTCTGCATAATTATCAATAGATATCCAAGCATTTTAAAGGTGTGTGAAGAGGTGGGTGTCAGGGGAGCTACTCTTACCTGAACCAGATTGGAAGGCACTTTTCAGAACCAACTTATAAAGATAGCGTTGGCAAGCGAAGTGTAGTACTGCTTTGACGAGTTTATTCTTTAGCAAGATGCAGGCATCTGCCAAGTAACCAGTGTTTGATGCAGTTGTATAAATCACCAGGCTTTCACTTAGCTAGCCAAATCCCATTCTAGGTGTTTGTCATGGGTGGCTTCAGACATAGCTTCACCATTGCTTAACTAGCAAATGCGGTCAAGTCATAAACTGCAGAAGCCTAATGCATTTGTTGCGCATGATCTCTTGTCCACTTTATGCTGAGTTTATTTTTAGCAACAAGGAGCTTTTATCAGAACGGTAGAATATGGTATTCTATTTCCCGTCGCTGGAAGTGGTTACACTTGAAGAAAACTGTGGTTCTTCAAAACACTCTGTAACCAAACTGTGTATCTTGCTATCTACAGCAACAAAAATGACATACAGTAAAACTTATACATGGATGTGCTACCAATAGAACGTGCTAAATTACACTGACATTTTGAATGGTAAATTTCTTCAATACCAGGAACAAAACTAAGAGGTGGGACAGTGAACTGCCAAACATGTAAGCTATAGCATTGGAATGTTTATTAAATGTCATGCAACTGATAAATCCAAAGCCTTTTTCTTTTATGGATTGTTCGTTTGTGTCATAATATGTTTGGTTTTTCATCCCAAGCTTTATCATCATAGATTCCAACTTTCTTGCACTTGACACCTCCTGCAATTCAAAGGCATTGTGAAGCCCTAAAGCGTAAGTGATTAAAAGTTTCGTCTTGTTCTAAAGTGCATTGGTGAGATATCTTTTTGTTAATACATTCAACACCTTCATTTTAAGATTTCGAATTTACTGTGTAGAACATGTTAGTATGTAGAATGCCCTTGAAGTATAGGAAGTTTGTGTATTACAGTATTTGCTTTTCTATGTTTTAATACTTGATCTCGAAGTGGAAACTGACATCTTTTATTTTTGAAATAATTACATTTTGGTACTTGATATAGAATGAGCCTAATGACCATTTCTTCAATTTTTCAGTTATTATCAATTCATAACATTATCCATGCACAAGTCAGTATTATGACATTACCACTTACTTCTATCTATCCTCAAACTATTAATTTGTACAAGCTTTGTCATTTTGGGAAATTCAAATCCCATTGTTCTATCATCTTGCTAGAACTTCAACTTCAGGTGTGTATGAAAGAATTCTTTGAGGTGACAAACTCAGTATCTGCTATCAGTACCTTTATATTTTTCTTTAGTAGATTTTGTCTGGTTTGGTTGTGACAGTTTCATATTTGCCTCTCCTGGACAGCTGTTTGCTTAATCTTTTATAATTGAGTTTATGCACTTGAGACCACCACGGATTCTTCATTGGTATTAATGTTCATGCCAGATTCTGAGGTGATTCCTGTAATACATACGACTAGTGTCAACCATAGTTGTCTCATTCTTGATAGTCAATATCACATAGTGTATTCATAAAGCTGATTCTATAACTATGTTAATATATGCAAATTATTACAGCATTACATCGCCTTCTTTTTCCAACTAAAATACTGATAGCATGAATTACATATCACTCTATTTGTTTCAGATGATTATAACAATCATATAAATATTGTGCACTTTAGACCTAGGTATGCAATGATTCTTAGCGATGAGGTTTCATATATGGTATAAAATTTATCTATTTTATGAGTCAATCATCAACATCAATTTCTTTACTTCCACAATTTATTATTGGTGCACAGTGAGCTCATTTAGGAATCTAGCTAAAAGTTGATGAGCCAAAATTTCCTCAAAATGAAAGGCTAGATATCCTGGGACTTTAAAAGTTAGAGGGCTATGGGATGTAATCATAATGGCAGGCTACTGTTGGTGCCTGATACGCTACTGTGAGAGCAGTTAGGCGGTAAGAGAATTCCAGAAGGAAATTAGTGCCTTACACCAACAAAGATAAAGAAGTAAAGGTGTGTGAATAAATTTGTATCAAGAAAATCAACATAAATTTGTGCTGTTTGGACTCAGTAGATACATCTTTAAGACAATCCAATTTTGATTTTGCAAAGAACGTTGATATGATAGAAGAATTTTGACTACAAATTTGGAATCAGCATTGCAGAATTAAGTAGAAATCTCTATCTGTGTGAAGAATGTAAAAAAAGTTGAGAAATGTCGCTTAGTGTAATGTATCCTTTCATAAAATGTCTTTGTAACAGTGTAATGAAATTTTATCTTAGATAATTATTTTGAAAGTGTCTGGTATCTTATAATATGATACTTTTTGTGACTAACTGTATCTTGCAATAAGATGCCTTTTATTGCAGCTAGCAGTTGTAATAAGATAAGTTTGTAGAGTAGCTTGCCCATCTCTGATCCCAAATAGTGTTGTCCAGGAATATGGGGAGCCACAGTGGGCCCTCGAGTAGAAGCTGTGTACCAAAGGTTATCCAATGCATCTGACGTTTTGGGTACCTATCCTTACATCATTGCTCTGTATGGTCTCCCGATTTTGCAATAGGAATCTACTGTTTGATTTACACCAATTACATGGCTTTAAACTATTGTATTCTTGCATCTAGGGCATGAATCGCCTCATAATCTTATAGACGTCTAGCCAACATATCTCTACCTTAAAAGTGAGCGAATGAATGGACCCAACCCATCAGCCATACATGCCCAACACACTATTAAAAAGCAGGCGTTGTTTCCATTGCATGTCGGTGTACATCTTCTGCTACACCCATACCCCACTACGGAAAAGTGCTTTGGCTCGCCACTGTCCTTAAATATCTCCTTAAATGTTGTGTAAAATTGCATGAGCATTATGAACATAGAAGAAGGGAGGTTTTGAACAGCCAAGCGATTAATGGAGTTTTTGAGGTCATGCGCTTTGGAAAGCATCCCTCTGGACAGTAGGACAAGCACTGTTTTTTTGTTTTAGTAAGTAATGCCAGGGAAAGGCCATAGGGTTTATAACAAGGCCTCAACAAAGGAAAAACAGAAAATGAGGGGAAGTTTATATAGAAAGGGAGACAAGATCAAGTTTGTTGATGTTAGATTAAAAGATAACGAATTGTAGGATTCAGGGAAAGTAGTGGGTGGCAATGAGTTCCACTGTTGAGAAGTTCTGGGAATGAAAGAAGATTTGTGAGATAGAGTTCGTGGATTAGGTAGTGTAACTTGGAAAGGGTGTGAATAGGTAGAGCTTCTGGTGGTTTGAACACGCCTCACTGGATCAGGAATAATATTCTTGATTTCCTGAGAGCAATGTCCATGAAAATAGCGGTAGAACATGGAAAGATCTGCAGCAAGACAACGATGGGAGAGAGATTGTAGAGAATTATTAAGATTTGGATTGTTGATGAGAGGGATAGCTATAGAATGGACTCAGTCAAGAAGATGGAGAGAAGATTTAGTTGCACCACCCCAGACATGAGAGCAGTACTCCAGAGAAGGACAAATCTGGGATTTGTATATAGTTAGTAGTTGAGAAGGTGAGAAGTAACCACTGGCTCCAGAAAGAAAGCCAAGTTTCTGAGAAGCATGCTTTACTATGGAATTGATATGGGGTTTCCAAGTGAGATTAGATGTAATAGAAAGATCAAGTTGAGTGATAGAAGATGAAATGTCCAGTTTATGGCCGTTCATGAAAACAAGGGGGGAATCTTTGTGATGTTTACGTGATATGATAACCTGTTTTGTCTTTTCTTCATTGCACTTAACAAGGTTGTCACGACCCCCACTTCTCTACATGTGTCAAGTCATTGGTGAGAAGTGAGGCTGAAGTGTTACGATTTGGTGAAATATTAGAATAGGCAAGGTGTTCAGGATTGGATGAAAAAGATGAACTTACATAAGTGTCATCAGCAAAGGAGAAAATACTGGAAGATGTAGAGGAAAGCAGGTCATTTATGAAGAGGATGAACAGAACAGGAGAGATAACAGAGCCCTGAGGTACACCTGAGGTGATAGAATGAGGATTAGAGAGGTAGCCATCAACCCTAATTGGAATTGACCTATCAGATTGAAAGCTAGAAATCCATTGAATGAGGGTGTGGTGAAGACCAAACATTGGCAATTTAGCAAGAAGACCTTTGTGCCAGACGGGATCAAAGGCCTTGGAAATATCAAGAGAGATCACTCTACTCTCACCGTAGGATTCTAGAGCAGAGGACCAAGCATGAACAGCATAGGCTAGAAGGTCACCAGTAGATCTGGCTTGTCGAAGCCCATATTGATGATCAGAAACAAGGTTGTTAGTTTCAAGGTATGCAAGCAGTCGTTTGGTGATAATGGTCTCCATAGTCTTAGAGATGAGAGAAGTGATTGCAATAGGGCAATAGTTTGAAGGTTCAGATTTGTCACCTTCTTTGGGGATAGGGAAAATGTGAGCGAGTTTCCAAGAGGAAAGGAAAAAGCCAGGAATGTAGGAAAGTTTGAAAAGCTTGTTAAGAACAGGGGCGAGTTCAGGGGCACAGGACTTTAGAACTATAGCAGGCATACAATCAGGTCCACTAGATTTGGAGGTGTTGAGCTGAAGAAGGACTTTCCGGACTTTGCGTGTAGAGAACTAAATAGGGGACATTGTGATGGTGGATGTGGGGTAGAGGAGCTTCGAAATCTTGGTCATCAAGATTGGAATTGGAAGCAAAGGTTGAAGCGAAAAGGTTAGCTTTAGAGGAAGGAGTGCACGAAGATGAGCCAGAGTTGTTTTTTAGAGGTGGAAAAGAAGAATGGCAAAAGTTTTGTGAGACAACTTTGGCTAAGGACCAGAAGGAGTGAGATTATGTTTGACATGAAGCAATTTTATTGCTGATACACTTGACAAAAGAGGATTTGGCATGATTGATCGTTTTAGAGCATAGGTTATGAGTTTGTACAAATAAAGCTCTTGGATGTGGAGTTTGGTGCAGTTTCCATTGTTTAAAGC
The DNA here is from genome assembly GCA_018155075.1 of Cassiopea andromeda. Lineage (NCBI taxonomy): Eukaryota > Metazoa > Cnidaria > Scyphozoa > Rhizostomeae > Cassiopeidae > Cassiopea > Cassiopea andromeda. Next base: position 5,192 of record WIPJ01004080.1, on the reverse strand, counting down.
GGTGGTTTTATGTTTGACAGCTTTTGCACATTGTGAAGTGAACCACTTTGGTGATGATTTTTTGCCATGTTTATAGGAAGAGGGAATGAAAAGATCCATACCAAGGTGAAATGTGTTAGTGATGAAGGCGGCTAAAGAGGAAGGCTCGTTAGACAAGCCAGAATACCAGGGGCAAGCAGTGAAAAAGTTTCGAAGAGAGTCCCAGTCGGCTTTGCTATAGTGGAAAACTTTTTGAGGAGAGGAAGATCTATCCTGGTGGGATACAAAGTTATGGTGTAACGTGATAAGGCAGTGGTCAGAGTTACCAAGAGGAGAATCTAGAATAGGGTTAGAGTAAGTATCTGGGTTTGTTATTGATCTATAGTCGGAGAAGGAAGACCTGTCGGCATCGGCATCAGTTTGGAATTGAATGTTTCAGTACATTATGCCTACTCATGTCTTTTTTGATTACACCTGATGCGTTTCTTCATCAATGGAATATTCGCCAGAATTCCCCTTTTCTTTTCATCAGTAGTTTAATTGTAAGATTTTATGGTTGTGAATGAATTCGTTATTTGGAAGCTGGAGATATGTTCTTCTGGATTCATAGAGATTCCCCTTTATGAAACAACAAACTTAAATAAAAGAAAATTGTTCATATCTGTTTTGGCAGCTTGTTTCACTACTCCAGCGATTTCATTTCAACCTGGAGTGCTGCAGGGTGATTGTCTTAGTCCCCTTTAGTTCAACTTGTGCTTTGGCACATTTATACAAATCACAAGTAAGAAAAATATGTTCACTTAGGTTTTTCTCCACATGATGCTAGTGACCACTTCTTCCATCCTATTCACTGGTTCAAATTTGCCGACGACGCAGCAGTTTTGACAAGCGATGAACGCGAAAACCAGTTGTTATTGAATCACTTCACCAGATGGTGCCAGTGGGCTTATATGCAAATACACGTAGACAAATGCATCAGATTTGGAATAAAAACGTTTTCTACTTGATCTCAGCAATTCCAACCAAAACTCCTCGTCAACTCTAAGAGTGTTCCAACTGTCAAGAATGGTGAATCATTCAAATACCTCGGCGGCTTCTTCAACTTCGAAATAAGTAACAAAGATCCTAAAGATCTACTTTTATCTTCACTTCTTGACATGCTACAAACAGTCGACTCTTTGCATATTCACCCCAAAAACAAATTGTTACTTTATCATCGCTATGTTTTTTCCAAACTCTCTTGGCATCTAACTGTAGCAGATTTGTCTAAAACATGGATTTTTGAACATCTTGACAATGTCGTCACAAATTATATTCGCCAGTGGTTAGAACTTCCCATCCCTGCAAAACTAAGTGCCATCATTCTCTCACACAATAATTTAGACCTTTCATTTCAACTTCCATCTGTTAAGTTTATACAATGCCAAACTGCCTTACGTTCTGCTCTGAAGTCTTCCGAAGATGAGGCTATAATAAAGCTATGGAAAAGCACCAATTGTGGAACTAACATCCAGCATGACACTTATAAAAATGTCCTAAAAATTGTCAGTGGTAATTATGTTGAAAAGCTCCAATCTAAGCTGCCATCTCAAGGCTTCATCATATCATTCCTTCTTGAGAAATCCCTGAAGAGACTCAATTCCTTGTGGTCTGGAGCTCAAAGCAGCCTCCCTAGTAACATCTTTAATTTCACCATTAGATGTTTAAACAATACTCTTACTAACAACAAAACCTCTACCTGTGGAAACTTGCCACCACACCTGACTGCCCTTTTTGCCTTCAGTCCGAGTCACTCCGCCATGAGATTCCTATCGTCCTTTGAAGATAAATACGAAGCTAGTACTATATTCCCCGAAAGGCAGTGCCTAATTTTCCTAAACTTTCACTATCATGAGTGAAGATGAATCGCTATCCGAAATTCACTTGAACAAGAATGGCATTCTACGTAGCGAAAATGCTGTTGAGTTAGTCTTGTAATGTAATAAATTAAAGTACTTACGCATCGAAAATTTCGAAATTTAACTTTCGCATTTTGTAATGCAACTTGGTGATGTGATCATCATGCTACAAACTAAAGTATCATAACTCATATGGAAAAAAGTTATGAGCCCTCAAACTTCGCTATTTTGGCATTTCAAGTGCGAATTCTGGCTACTGCGCATGATGTCATAACGAGTACGCAAAAGAATTTTGATCGCTTGTTAGCATGGATTCCACTTGCAAGTCCTGCAAACATCGTGGAAGACGGTACTGTGTGGCTGGTCTCCCGAACAGAATAAGCTCAACACATGGTCAGCATACAGAGGGAAATCCGTTCATACTTTTTACTCAACGAAATAGACAGGAAAAGACACCAAGCTTGCGTCAGGTTTGTGTGAAGATATAGGCCAAAGTGGAGCAGCACCAACTCGTCTTTCCTTTACTCTGACCATTTCGATGAAAACTGTTTTACGAAGAATCAGGAAGTCGCTGCCAAACTGGAATGAAACGGAAGCTAAAGCTACATGCTGTTGATTGATTTATCGTTGGCAGACACAGCAGATACCATTGATCAGTCATTGACAGATAGAGCTAAAAGACAGATGAGACTTATCTATGTGTTTGTTTTTTAGACCCTGGTCAAGTAGTAACAATTAACAACGTTGAGGAAAACAGGGCAGGGAGGTATGTTGAGTTCGTAGATTGGAAATGGCCTACTAGTAAAGGAAAATTATACTGCCATAGCAATGTGTTTCAATTCCTTTCATGGACTATCCGTGATATGTGATGTGTTCAAAAATGGATGACACAATGG
>WIPJ01004074.1:117277-142279 GCA_018155075.1 Cassiopea andromeda | reverse complement strand
ATATATATATATATATATATATATATATATATATATATATATATATATATATATATACGAGGTACATATACGAGATATATAGTAGAAAGCTCAAACCCCTTAGAAAGGATAATTTAACTATCGTTTTTGCGATATATAAGGTACTGCTATAAGCAACGTTTGACGATTTATGACCCACCTAAGTTACTCTCAGGCCTCTATTTATCAATTGATCAACTCATCACTAATCTAGCTCACAAAGTGCATGGAATTTGAAGTAGACATTATCAGACAGAAGATTCAACATTAGCAAATGTATTGACAGTAGAAAAAAACTGGCTAAATTGCTCTTCTATGTTGAATACCCATTCCAATGAATTCTCATTCCTAATATGCAATGAACCTTTTCATTTGCCGTAAACGTGTAACGGTGTAGTAACCCCAAACAGTTTAGCAATATTTCGCTCGTTTGTGATTTTGTGGAATGTTCTTGTGATTGTTCTTCAGGAAATGATTTTTTAAAGATGTCTTTGAGGGTTTTTTGAGATTTTTGTGTGATTTTTTGAGATTTTTTGAGATTTTTGTGTAATTGTATGAGGTTTATTTTTTGAGATTTTTGTGTGATTGTTTGAGATTTTGTGTGATTTTTTGAGATTTGTGTGATTTTTGAGATTTTTGTGTGATTTTTTGAGATTTTTGTGTAATGTTTTGAGGTTTATTTTTTGTTTTTTGTGTGATTTTTTGAGATTTGTGTTATTTTGAAGTTTTTGTGTGACTTTTTGAGATTTTGTGTGATTTTTTGGGATTTTAATGTAATTTTTTGAGATATTTGTGTGATTTTTTGATATATTAGAGTGATTTTTTGAGCTTTTTGTGTGAGTTTTTGAGATTTTTGTGTGAGTTTTACGATTTTTTTGAGATTTGTATGATGTTTTGAGATTTGTATGATGTTTTGAGATTTTTGTGTGAGTTTTACGATTTTTTTGAGATTTGTATGATGTTTTGAGATTTGTATGATGTTTTGAGATTTTTGTGTGATTCTTTTATACTTTTGTGATTTTTGTTATTTTTCTGAGCAATCTGCCAGCAATTAGGAAGTTGATGGGAAATGTAAATGTTGGAATCACGACAGCACGCAGTAGCAATGCTATGCCATTATATTTCATTTTTCCCAACATTAGTAGATCAACGTTCTGTTTTTGCCTAAATTTGAATCCCCCTGCTGTTATCAATTGCTAAACTTCGTTTTCAATTCCACTGCAGCGTGCAATTGTAGTTTCCAGACCTCAAACGGCAACTGCGTAGACGGAGATGGACAATGTAATTGTAAACCAAACTACGCAGGACAGAAGTGTGATCGATGCAACACTGGTTTCTTCAATTACCCGATCTGTGAAGGTATTGAAATACTAATCCATTTGTGTTTCATTTTATATAGCGTCTAATTTATAGACATTAGGGAGAGCCCATTAACTATCTGGGAAGTGGAGGCTTTTCTTAAGTTTCATATAAAATTTCGTACCCCACCCTACAACTCAAAAATTTGCTTGATACCCCTCAAAAAGATCTAAAAATTGTTTTGTATCCCCCTCCGAAATTTGCAGCTAAAAGATGTCAGAAGAGGTTATTTGCTTGTTTTCATACTGGAGAAAAACTTGCTACATGTGTTACCACTGCGGTCGAATTATCAGATGACGACTGACACTTTAAACTATTCAACTAGTTGAATTGTGTACTACTGCGGTAGGATCATCAGATGACGAATGACACTTTAAACTATTCAACTAGTTGAATTGTTTATAAAATTATAAAATATAACTAGTTTCTGCTTCACACCCCCTCCATATTTTTGTAATTTGTTTGAAACCCCTCCTTAAAATTGCATTTTTGTTACATATCCCTCTTAGAAAGCCTCCGCCCCCTTAAGGAATTATTAAATGTTAGTGCATTAGGGTTTTTCATAGGTCTTTATGTTAATCCCAATCATTATTGGTCCTTGAAGAAAAATTAAGATCTGCACAATGAAGTGTGATTTTTGATTGCGCAAAAGTGTTATATCTGGGGTGGGTTTTATTTAATTTTATATCGTTACTTTATTTCATTTTAATTATATAGCTAAATTATCATCATTAGTAGCCAACTGAAATAAATTATATATTATTATTATTTTATTTTAATTCATGTTATATTACATTATATTGCATCATATTATATTATTTTATGCTATGCTATATTATGTTATTTTATACTATATTATACTATACTATGCTATACTATACTACACTATACTATACTATATTATACTACACTATACCATACCATGATAGTGTTATCCCTCTAATGTACTCCACATATGCGGATGGGTAAATGGAATTATTGCCTTTGAAATATCATGATTCTCTGCAGTCAACTTTTTTGTTTGTAGGCAATTTAAAAAAAATGAATTCCAGTTTACGCATCAAATGCCTCCCTCTCGTAAATTTCTCTGTCCTCTCTCCAGCAGGGACGCCAGAAACGGGGTGAGAGGGAAGCAAGCGCTCCTTCTGCCTTTAATTTGGGGTAGCAAAAGTGCCCTTTTTGAAATGCAATGCAATCTTTTTCAACCTTTGATATCATATAACGGAGACCAAATAGGATATGCAAAAAACAATATATCATCAGAAGAGAAAGCTATTTGTATGATTGTGAGAAACATAGCCCCTGCTAAGGGATGGAACAAAAATGTCCCAAAGAGGTGCCATGGGAGCCCTCAGTCTTTTGGATCACTTTGCTATCCCATGTTATTCCATGCCTTTTTGCTCCTGTTGGCCTCCCTTGCCCCACTATCACTCCGGATTCCCTGCTCTCTAGTGAGCTCTACACCTAGCACCATAACAGGCACGCCGGAACGATAGTGGGCAAGGAGGCCAACAGGAGCAAAAGGGCACCGACTTGTATGGGCACCTCTTTGGGACATCACCTTGCATAGACACCTCTTTGGGATCCAAGGCACCTCTTTGGGATCCAAGGCATCTCTTTGTGACATTCTCGTTCCATCCTTTAGCATGGCCTATGTTTCACACATTAATACAAATAATTCTTTCTTCCAATCATATATTGCTTACTTATGTAGCTTATTTGATCTCCTTTGTATCATATAAATGTCTAAAAAGGATTCTTTTGCATTTCAAAAAGAGCACTTTGTCCCCCCTGCTTTCCTAAGTGAAAGGCAGGAGGGGCATTTGTTCCCCTCTGACTCCCCCTCTCCAGTGTCCCTGCACCATAGGTATGTGATAAATCCGTGTTTCCCTTTTTCTTGCTGTTCCTAGCCATGTCCTGCACGGTTGTATTTGTTGATATTTTCTTTTTAGAGTGCATTTGCGACAGGGAAGGATCAGTTCCTGGCTCCTGCGCACCAGACGCCACTGGAAATTGTCGTTGCAAAGTTGGATACACAGGAAAGTTCTGCACCAAATGCAAAGAAGGGTATTATGGGTTCCCAGCATGCCGCCGTACGTTACATTGATTAAAAGTCTTTTATGCAGGGGTCGGCAAGGGACCGAAATTACTGGGAGCCATGTTTTTGAGGAGCATAGAAAAATCGTGATTCCAAAACATGCAGAGCTTCATGGAGGACCCTGGAAAATCAGCTTTATTGCGGAAGGGTGACCCTCCTTAAATATATGAAATCAAAAATCAAATCACAAAAGGGAAAGAGCTACAAGCTGCCGACCCCTGTCCCTGCGTATTTACGCGCAATAACAGGCTACCGCAAATCCTCGAATTGCCCCCTTGTCAAACAAGTCCTTACCCCCCCCCATCCAAGCATGTGACTGTACCTAGTTGAGAATCTGTTAGTGCTTTATAGAGCTTGGGTAGAAAAAACAATCATTAATTAACGAAAATTTGCCTGTCTTTTAAAAGCCATCCTATTGCTTGTATGTTTAGCATCGAAAAAATAGGTAAAAAAATTTAAACTGGAATATGACCAACTGCTAGGACAATTTTTAAAGCCCCCTTGTAGTAAGCCCCTCTTGGAATAAGCCCCCATGCAAAATCCAAAAAATAAATAAACCGCAAGCGGGCCAATTCGAGGAATAACGGTATGCAATACCCAAATTTATGATTGTCTGAATGTTGCAATGTTTTGTGGTATGCTGGTGTATGACCGCATTACTTTACATTGAGATGTTGTCAAGATCAGAATCACTATAAGAAAGGCCCTTTTTGACTCTATAATGTTATTACTGAGTTGCAACTCTATTTGAAATGACTATTTACAGTCTCTTCAGTTACTAAGTTGTAGTTTACAGTCTATCGAACTGAAGGTCCAGTTTTCCATTATGAAAAATCATAAGAGCCAATCCAGATATTGTATCCTGATGATTATTTTCACAGCGTGTAACTGCCTTGTGCAGTATGGCTCTTTAAACAATCTATGCGATCAGAAAACTGGACAGTGTAAATGCAGGCCTGGATATGGCAGTAGAGCTTGCGATCAATGTCTGGCAGGATATTATAACTTCCCATTGTGTAAACGTGAGTATGAAGAAATATTTTCTTTACTGAATACCTTCTATCTAGTCCTTAGAGTTTTATAAATGGGGGTTAGACTAGTTTAACCCTAGCTATTGGTGTAAGCTCTAGTCGTTTCTTATATGACAGATGAAGGCCATGGGGAATTATGGGTTTTCACGAGTTTGTTCACATGTTTGGACCATTCTATCGCCAAGGCCCTTTATAGTAACAAGCCAGTTGGCCTAGAATTTCGAACCCACGCTCTCCATCACCTTTAATTCTGTATAGGCAACTAGTCTTCACTGCTGCTATCCGTTGCTCGCTTTCTCTATTCCTTTTCTCTTTCTGATCTAGTCTGCCTTCTTCCTCACGGTTTTTTTCCAACCATTGGAGGCAGGTGTATTGCTCCGGCCTGAAATCATTTATCTCACTTAGCCAATCACCGAAGTTAAGGTGTAAACTGTTCAGGAAAGTTGGGCAACGCACGAACGCTCATTTTCCTGGAGCTTACTAGGCATTTATGTGAAACATGGTACAGAAACGCTTCTTGGAAACACAGCTGAGTTACAAATTTCAACAGAACAGCCACGACGATAAACAAGTCAGAGAGAGGACCTTTCTTCTTTATTTAATTCGACATTCCAGAGTTCATTAGCTCGACATACCACAAGGCATAACCGATTACGTCTTAAATAACATCGGTTACGTCTTATGTTATTTCGAACTAATGAACTCTGGAATGTTGAATTAAATAAAGAAGAGAGGAACTCTCTCTGACTTGTTTCTCGTCGTGGCTCTTCTGTTGAAATATTGTACAGAATTGAGGAGGACACTCTGCTGTCTCTAATAGAATGGGGAAGTAATATAAGGGCTCTTAATGTCAGTCAATTTTCAATAGAAGGGGTGCTACAAAGGGGGTATTAAAGTCAGCCAATTTTCAATAGAAGGGGTGCTAAAAATGGGGGTGTTAATGTCAGCCAATTTTCAACAGAAGTGGTGCTAAAAAAGGGGGCGTTAGTGTCAGCCAATTTTCAATAGAAGAAGGTGCTAAAAAGGGGGGTGATAATGTCGGTCAATTTTCAATTGAAGAGGAGTGTTAATAGGAGGGGTACATGTTTGTAAATTATTTTATTAAAAGGTATTTCATTTTCTGCGTGTTCTGCTGATGACCGATTTGTAAAGTTTAATAGAAGGGGGATGTTTTAAGCAACGGGGGGCAAATTTTCCTGAGATTAGCAGAAAGGGGGCCGTCTATTAGAGACGCTAGAGTAGCTAAACAAAGGATGACGTGACTCACAAAGTTTAATCCATGATTATTGGATTCAGTATAGATTAATATTGTGGATTGGTTAGATATTTCTAGATTCTGAGCTTATCTAGAGCTTTAGTATGTACCGACTTCGAGATATATCTATATTGATCAAATTAATTATAAATATTTGTGAAGGATTGTTTTTATCTGCTTCTTTGTAGAATGTGACTGCGATCCGAGCAAGACTCTTCCGGGCATTTGCTCTGCCGGTTCGGGCGTTTGTCGGTGCAAAGAGAATTATTCCGGACTGAAGTGCGATCAGTGTGCAGATGGTTATTACGGTTATCCAGTGTGTAGAGGTAAGTTCGTACTGAGTTAAATGTATCTGTACTTGCAGTGTACAGTTGTGACCTAGATTGGATCAGAGAGAAAAGTCACGTATATTGCAGGATACTACACTACAGACAACCCAATTCACTGTAATTGTCATTACAAGTTTAAGAAACTTCTTTGTTACCAGGTTTGTACTATAGTGTATGTTTATACCGTAATGATTCGATTAAGCCTCCTCTTTAATTAAGACCCTCAAAATATGTCCCACTCAACACAAAGCTGCTTTCAGGCAACTAAGCCTCCACCCTCAAATAAACCTCCATGTAGGCTATTTGGGCTCAATATAACACAGATCAAAAGCAGTCTATATTTAATTTTCGTGTAGTTAAGTGTCCTAAATGTCAATGACTGCAGAGTTGTCATGACATCTTGCACTATGTGGTACCATCCTTGTAGTGTGGTAAAGCGTTTTTGTGTTCGTATAATCCTATGATATTGTTGTTTATATTTTAAATATTTGCATATAAAAAAAGATCAAAAGCAGTGAAAACAGAAAACTCATATTTTGGTCTGCTCACTTGTGCTAACATTTAATTGCAAGCGACGTTAACTTCCTTGGTTCCATCTTTATCTACATTTGAATCAAAATACATTAGAGTATTTATTTTTCTTTTCTAGGAGCTTCATACGTATAATATATAATATTCCTTTAGCTCTTCGTCACCATGTGGTAGACCTCAGGACTTATAGATTTAGTAGCCCTCCCCTCGATTAAGTTACCCCTTTCGAGTAAGCCCTACCCTGAAAATCATGTCTGACAAATAATCCCCTGGGGGATTAATCGAGTCATTACGGCAAGCACCGTAAGGAAAAGGAAGTTATTCATTAGCATTTAGGTGATGAAGACTTGAAGTCTTTGCCTTTAACGGACTGCTGTTCATGGCCATGCAGAACGATTCGTTTCGTAGTCCTCTTTCCGTCAACATCATCTCATTCTCATCCTCTCAGCTTCCCATTTCAGCTCATTGTTATTCCGCCCCCTAATTCTTTTATGCTCATTATTCCTTCCCTTTTTACTTGTTGAATCTTTGTGCAGTTTTCTCCTATGTCTTTCGATTTTCTATTAAATATTTACAATCTTTCTTGCATGCTTTCGATGTAACGTCCTATTTATTTTACTACCTACTAGTCTTATGCACGTTATTTCTTTGTCTTGTATTATTCCATGTTTCGATTGCAGTGCAATTAAATCAGGTTTGCTATCAAATCAGGGAGTTCAGGGAAAATCAAGGAATTTTATGTCCTATCAGGGAAAGTCCTGGGGAAAAGAGAGAATTACCAAAAAGTCAGGGAAAGTCAAGGAATCTTTATGTCCAGTATTGTGCTATTTCAGAGCAATGACTTTCCTCATACTCAACCGCACATCTAGTTTAGTGTGACAATTGGCAAATTTAACCCGTTTTCTATATCAGTCTATGCTATGCAGTCCTTTTGAGGCATTGCTCTTGCTTAATGAAACCAAGGATTGGACTAGCCAAAATAGGGTCAGAGCTATCCCAAACCCCAAGTCTGCCCAAAGAAATGATAAAATCCTAATTTAGGGTGATAAGAACATCAAGGAAAGTCATAGAGAAATCAGGTGAATTTCAGAGAAATTATAGAAATTAGGAAGTTTTTATGAAATACTAGTGACAACCCTGCGAGCCCTCTATTTGCATTTGCAAATGCTTCCCTGTTTATGGTAATCTGAAGACCTTTACATTGCCATTTATTTCTGCACCAATAGCATGCGAGTGTTCATCAACTGGTTCAGTTTCATCAACCCCGTGCGACAAAACTACTGGAAAATGTGCATGTCTACCCAACTTTAGAGGTGCCAAGTGTGACCAGTGCGTTGCTGGATTTTATGCCTATCCAGCATGTCTTCCATGCAGGTGCGACCCAATTAGCTCCGTTGGCACCTCCTGTCGCTCGTCAGATGGTCAATGTAGTTGCAAATCCGGTTTCCAAGGAAGACAATGCAATAAATGTCAGCCAGGATTTTACGGGTTTCCAAATTGCCAAAGATGTCAGTGCAACCCAGCCGGTACAAAGTCTGGTCCAGCAGGGATTGATTGTAGTTCCACAAGTAATGTGAGTAGCATAGGCGTCAAATCTTGATTGGCTAACAAAGGAATCACTATCGAAGGATTCCTGCCAACAATGTTGCGAGAATTCTTTTCGAACGAATTCTCGCGACATTATTGGCAGGAATCCTTCGATGGTGATTCCTTTGTTAGCCAATCAAGATTTGACGCCTATGTTAATGTGAGTATATTGTTGTGTAGGAAAGGAAAGGTCAATGCAGGCATACTGAGACAATATCCATATACTTTATATAAATTTGAGGATAATAGCAACGACGAGAGTCATTGCAGGATCATATGTTGTAAATTTTCTTCGACTCCTCCATCAGTTATAGACTAAGTCGTTGTTATATTGTATTACCGACGAAGCCATTACGATATAACCCAGAGCGTTTGGGATGAGCTTGTCCCATCCTCAGCTAATGGAAGAAAGAACATGGGGACTTTTATAGATTCATGGAAAAATAAGGTGGATAATAAATTGATGAAAAAGTCTAGTACATAGAGCAAAACACGGGTAATAATACTTTATACAAGATGTATAACGCATTACGCTAAAATATATGGAGTTCTCAACCCTCTGATTGGCTATATGAAAGGAGTTGGCCTTTAATGAGTACATCACTCTTAAGTATGCAACAATACCTTTACACATGGTTGGCGCAGAACCTGGAAAACCTGGCAAATTGTCAATTTTTTTGAGAATCGGTAAAAACCTTGGAAATCTCAAGGGGAAATGTTGAAAAAACGTATTGTAGGAAAAGTCAAAGAATTATTTCCGGGTTATTTTAGATATTCAACATCCGTGCAGTAAAATGGGTGTGGCCACGAAGATGTGGCTTTCTATACTTGTAGCACACCAAAGTCATCCCTGCTAGCAGTACCTCTTTGGTCAGGGAGAAGTTAGGGAGTTTTGCTATTCATTTTCTGTGGCAACCATGATTACATTATAGATTATTTTAGTATGGTAATATTTCAACTATTATCCAATAGTAATATCAATAGTTTTGGATTTACTTATTGTCTATTTCATTTTAGGGCTTATGTCCTTGTAAAGACAACGTCCAAGGAAAAGAATGCACAGAATGTAAACACGGCTTCTTTAATCTGCAAGCTTCCAATCCTGATGGCTGCTCAAATTGTGGATGCAGCAGAGCTGGAACACTGAGTGGACTTAGGGTATGCTCAAAGCTGTCTGGAGAATGTACATGCAAGCGATATGTAACAAAGAGAGACTGTAGTGAATGCAGAGATGGATTTTATGGCCTAAGAGAGGTCAATTTATTCGGATGTAGTGGTATGAAACTGGCATATACTTCCTACTAATTGGTCAATTTTTCACCATTCGCTTATAGCTGATTTTCCTTTTTAGATTTTCTCTGAATATCCATTGTCTTCTTTCTTTGTAGTTTTTATATCTATCCATCGGATTCCTGCGAATTAGAGTCAGGAAAAATTTGTACTTTTAGGTAAAAAGTCAGGGAAATTTTTGTCAAAAAGTCAGTATATACCCTGGCAAGGTGTCCCATGTTTTTTTGCTACAAGCTCCTTATCCACACCATTTGTCATTATGCTCCCCAAAAGAAATCGATTTCCAGTTAATTTACAATTATGAAGCAAAATTTTGTAAATTTTAGGCATTTACTACAATTTTGAATTTTCTCTTATCCCACTTTTATTTTTTGTACCAACGTATTTGCGCTTGTATATCCCAAGGGCGTGGCATGGACTCGAAAGTCTCCTAGTGGGCCCCTGTAGAGGCTCCTAGAAGCTAGCATTTCCAGGCCCAATAAAATTCCAACCATGCTTCTGGTATGGGATCATTCACCCGTTACGTAGCGCTAGATTTAACGTTTTTGAAACCCCCCTCCCCTCTCGTAGTGCTCCCTACTATAACCAGGGTCAGTAAGGGTTTTGGACAGTTTTGGAAAGTTATAGAAATTGATAATGCAGTTTTCCAGGACCTGGAAAGGTTTGGAAAAAGAGAGATTTTTCAAACTGGCTATGGAAAAGTTTTGGATTTTTGTTTGGGGAAAATTCTAATATATCCAGAAATAGTCTGTTGGTACTACAGAACTTTACCACAGCACGAAGAAGCGGCAACATTCTTTTCACATACTGAAAGCCTGTTTCATCCGACACTCATCAGAGTATGAAAAAGTTGGATAGTGACTTCAAGGTTAACTGAAGTATATATCCAGATGCGGTTAATGACGCATCCTATCACATGTAACCGCATCTGGATATATATATATCGGTTAACCTTTAGGTCACTATCCGATGTTTTCATTTTCTGATGAGTGTCGGACAAAAAAAGCTTTTAGTACGTGAAAAGAATGTTACTGCTTTTTCATGCTGTGGCATATCCTGAAGTGGATATACTTAGTGTCGTATTAACCACCTTATATGATATGTTTGTTCATTTTGCTATTTGGAATATAAGATGTAATCCGCCAAAAATATCATAAAGTGTTGCATTAAAAAGAATATTTTTCAATTTTTATGGGGCTTCAAAATGCAAACGAAAATATGTTTCATGGTTTTGGAAAAGTTTGGAAATATTGTTAATGGAGTTTGTATGAACCCAGAATAAATGATTGTGGGTACACCATTCCCACATTACCCATGATAGATAACCCCCATGCTTGTGGTGGGCTTTGTTCTTGGCTTTACATTACTTTCTTTACATTGGGCTTTGGAAAAGTTTTGGAAATTTTGTGAAAGGATTTTATATGAACCCTGTATAGCTCTCCATATAAATTAACAATAGCGGAATAAATCAAGGTACCCTCCCCCCCATTGAGGTGCTACGTAACGGGTGAATGGTTCCTATATCCTTTGGTTGGTAGACTAGTACAGTTTGCATTAAAATTAATTCTGCCTGCTTCTTTTAATGCCACAGAAAGTGATTGATATTTATTTTTCCAGGTTGCCAGTGTGACGTTGGTGGTTCAGTTAATTTCGTCTGTGATAAGAGGAATGGGCAATGCAAATGCCGAGACAACGTAATTGGACGCACGTGTAACAAACCTAGACCTGGGTTTTATGCGCCAACTCTGCAGCAGCTGTCTACTGAAATTGAGGATGGCAGAGCACCAGATGGAAATGTGATTAGCTTTGATGTCCAGGAGAGCAAATTTCCGGGCTACTCTGGAAGAGGTTACTCTATGATAAATGATATGCAGGTTAGTAATTGGTGCCGTGACCAAGCTTTCTGCGTGCATTGGTGCCGTGACCTGTCTTTTGCCTCAAAACTTGTTTACGTCACTATTGACTTTCTAGTCATCTACATTCATTTTATATGATGAACCACTTAATAAGAAACCTGCACATAAAAGGAAGAAGTATTTGCAGAACTTATGCCACTAAAAGAAAAATCCTATAGGAACTCAATTTCCTAAGCAAGCGCTATTTCGAGGATAAATGAATAGAATGACTCCAGAGAAACGCCTGTGTACATTTTCACAATTTGTTTTTCATTACAAACAGACATACACTGTTACGAGAATCTCTCCTACCCGTGCTCTATCGTACTACTCTTCATATTATACTCTTCCTGCTGCTCTTCATAATACTCTTCCTGCTGCTCTTCATAATACTCTTCCTGCTGCTCTTCATACTACTCTTCCTGCTGCTCTTCATACTACTCTTCCTGCTGCTCTTCATATTACTCTTCCTGCTGCTCTTCATAATACTCTTCCTGCTGCTCTTCATAATACTCTTCCTGCTGCTCTTCATACTACTCTTCCTGCTGCTCTTCGTATTACTCTTCGTACTGCCCTTCGTACTACTTATAGAAATGACGCAGGAGATTCCCGACAATCCCTAATGAACTTTTCTCATTAAAGAATTTTTGTAGCTGCAAGCAGTCAAGATTTAGGAAGCCGATTCTATTCATTAGCAGCCAAAGCTAGCGTAAATACATTAATATAACTTCCTTCCCACCTTCTTTTGAGCTTTTGGTATTGAATTATAGTCAGAATTAAAGGCAAAATTCAGAGTTTTCATTTTTTTCTCGATTCTGTACCGTTCTTACGGCATTATCTTTAATTCTACAATTTGGTCAATAGAAGTCCCAGAATAGAGAACTTTTGGAACTAGGCCTTGGGTTAGGTTTCTTATAAAAAGCATGTAAATTATCCCCCAACAAGCAATTTCCTTCCATGCAGGTTATGCAGAACCGTCCCTTTTCAGTTTCCTTTATATTGACACTGATGATGCTTCTTCTAATTTTAGCCAACAATTATTGCCACAGTGAATGTATTTAAGAAGAGCAATTACCAAATTATGTTCAAGTATGTCCTGAATCAGCTAACACCGGTTACTGCCAAAGTGAAAGTTCACCCAGCTGGTATGAAATCTTTATTTTTGAACTGACATCCCTTCTCATTCCGTTGTACAATCTATTTCTCCTGTTCATTCTATACCTAATAGATTTGTATTCCAGTTTTATATGCTATCTAATAATTCTTATGTTGTTTGTGCTCTGATAGTATTGTAGTTTTTGTGTTTAATGTACTATTCACAGTCCCTGCCCAAAGACACGTGCGATCGCACATACTCGTGCCCACACACGTGTAAAATCCCCTGCACGAGCGAAAAATCACCCGTGCTAGCATCACTGTCAACCGTGCCAAATGGGATCTTCGTTGTCGCAACTGTAACACTAATGTCTGTTACCATTTGCTTTCATTACTCTGCTTTATCCTGTTTTATCTTGTATGAGACATATGACATGCATCAGCAACAAGAAATTACGTATTTTGGATATGCAAATTTTGGGCTGCTTGTGCAATTCCAAATAGTTAAGATCAGTCAATCGTGCAAATAGGTGTGCACATACGAATTGATGCTCTTGCACCAATTCCTTTTGGGCATGGACTGCTAAGCATCAATTACATTTAAACCTTAGTGCCTTTAAGAAAAAAACCTGTTCTCCTCCAACTATAAAATGTTATTTATGAATTTTAGGCCAACGAAGGGGACTTTTCTCTGGTAATATCGACTTCCCTACTACACAAACAGCTGGCTCTTTTTCTTCCAAATACGCCAAACTTTCAAAGGCAGGCAATCCACTTTTCTTCCCACTGAAACCAGGAAAATGGGACATCGAGATCAGTGCACCACCATCGGCTTTATTATTGGTAAGTATAGAATTCCTTCGTGTTATTTGATTTTCCGCAACACTGAAGCAAGCACGTAATTACTCTCCTCCGCAGAGGTGTATCACATCGCCCATGGTGGAAATTGTCAATAGAAAGAGTAGTGCTTGCACTTTAGGCAAAAGTAACTGACAAACAATAGATGCTTGATTGGAGTCATGCAATAGACGGAGAAGCAATGAGCGTCATGCCAAATTATCAAATTATCATTGAAACAAGTATTTTCAGTGTTAAGTAGCGTGTTGGAATGTCTTACTGCTGTTTACACTCGTAGTGTGTTTGGGCCCTCTTTCTATTCACAATCGTTCTTATGTAAACATAAAGTGGTGAGGTGCTAGTGTAAGATAACTTGGATTATTTTAGTTAGATATGACTAATCGCGTCAGGCTGCCTTATTGTTAGTGAGAGTTGACTATCAGTTCACGTTTTGGGGCACTTTCCAAGTCGCACCAGATTCCATGTGTTTGGTTTATTAGTAGCTACTCCTAAATGTTGGTGGTTCCAGAAATATGTAATTTTTATATATTTAGGATAAAGTGATTTTAGTGCCAGAAGAATACATTAATGCAGAACAGCTGAAGAAGAAAGTCACAGAGCCATGTGAAGTTGGCAAGAACCAAAAGGTCTGCAACCAGTTTTCATATTTAGACGTCAAGCAAAAACCTGAATTCATTACAGTTGAGGCTGAATTTCCCGGTAAAGACCTTCCTCCAGTGACGCTTTACAATGACTCAACAGTCACTAAAGAACTGGATTTCAATGGCATGGCTAAGCTCTCTAGAGATAAGGTATATGTACTTTCAATATGTTTTGATTGAGCAAAGGCGCTAAATCTTTCGTATTGTGTCATACTTGAAAATATCTTTGTTTACTTGATTGCAGGTTTATATTGAAAAGGCTACACCTACGGATTATTAACGCAACGCACGCTTGCACTTGCACGTATACACCTATGCTAGTACCATAGACATCTGAATCTATGTAGGAACAATGAGTGAATTTGACAGTGTAGGCAAGACACACACGCACATGAACACGCGACTGCACATGCATGCACGCAAGCAAACATGCATGCACGCCCACACACACGTACACAAACATATGAACATACACATACAGATACACATGTTTACTTACTTATATCTATGTTTATATATATCTAGGTCTATGTTTGTGTGTGTCCTCACTATCAGCAACATTTTTTGATTGTCATTTTTTTCCCATTCTTCATCATTCATCTCTACATCAAACACTTCACAACCCTCATTAGGTGGAACACTGTCAACCATCCCATCCAATTTTCACTTAATACCATCTGTTGGGATCATCACCTCTTCTATTTCCTTCAAGGTTGTTGGGATTTTCCCGGTAGGTCACTTTATTATCACCCCCCCCCATTTTTAATGAAAGTGAAATGTAAGCGTGTGCTCGCTTCCAATTTTGTATTGATTGTATCATTTCCACAGCGTCAGTTGGATATAGACATTGAGATCAGCAAAACTGGAAACTATGTATTCGTCACGCAATATTACCACGATTTCCCTAAGCCTTCAATTGTTGATTTTTATCTGAGGACGCACAAGAGAACGCAACGAGGACGTCTAATTTTAAACAAATGCAGGTAAAGCTATGGATCAGTTATAATTGGCACCACTATGCCACCTTATTTAAGGTGGTATGGAGCTGTCTTTTTCTCCTTCGTTTGCTGCGTTCCATATCTGCTCTTCAATACTACGTTGTATCTACTCTTAAGTGCCTGCGGAGGATGGGGTCAGAATAAGCTGGTGGGGTGTTGGAAGCATCAGAAGAAGATAATAAATAGGGGGTTCGAAATATGAGGGTGGGATAGAAGAAATGTTTTGAAATCTAAGATAATGTTGCTATGAAGCATTCAATGTTCATAAATCAGGTGGCTTTGGTCGTGAGAATGTAAGCAGCACAAACATTTAGATGACAGACAGGAAGACTTGTTCAAAATGCATGTTTCGAGCATGTTTGAAAAATCTTTTCGGCAAGGTTGGAAAACTTTCAAAAATTAATTAGCGCGGGACGGCAATTAGGCACTTAAGAGTACTGTATGCTACATGAACGAAGTTTTGTGTTGCATTCACTCCCGAGTTATAACTGCAATGCAGCAGCACTACTTTCAACGGCCTAGCTCGCAATGTTTGTTTACTTTTAGGTATAAATTTGGTTGCCGCCAGGTTGCAGTCGATGACAACACTGGAACTGTGAAGATTTTCAATGCAAATGCCAAAGATTTAAAGAGGGTTACGTTCCTTTCAAGATCAAGTGCCATGATTGGGATAGTACGTATCAAATAATATTAAATTGGCGTCCTATTTCATGATTTTTTCTCCAGTCTTAACGTTTCGTTTCTTTTCATTAATCCTCCTTTATCCTACTCTTTGGCCTGTTATTTGTCTTTTGTCTAGTCTCGTCTTATCTGCCTCGCTACCGTTCCATCTTTGCACTGTTCGATCTTTCTACTGTTCCATATTTGCACTGTTCCATCTTTCTACCGTTCCATCTTTCTGCCATTCCATCTTTCTACTGCTCCATCTTTCTAGTCTTCACTCTCACATTTTCCACTACCTACTTTCCCATTTTTGACCTTCTACCTACCTGTTTCTTGCGCTTTCGTTTTCCACCATCCTAGCTTCTCACCTTAAAACTTTGCACCTTAGCACTTCCCACTTTGGAGCTTCTCCTTTTAGAGCTTCCCACCTTTGCGCTTCCCTCCTTAGAGCTTCCCACTTTAGAGCTTCCCACCTTAGAGCTTCCCACCTATGAACTTCCCACCTTTGAGCTTCCCACCTTAGAGCTTCCCACCTTTGAGCTTCCCACCTTAGAACTTTCCACCTTAGAGTTCCTCCCCCTCCGAACCACGTTATTTCCTACGCGAATGTTTTTTATGCTGTTCATACTTTCAGGATTCAGTTGTTGCAATTCCTGCTGAAAAGTGGAACATTGATTACGTCATCCCTCAGTTGCTATGCACAACTGAAAGCAACAGTTGCACCACAACAACATTTCCGTTTCCTAAGAAGTCACTGCGTGTGGACGGTGTGGCAAGCCCTGGCGATCCCCTACCTCAGAATGCTATTGACCCAAAGTCATTGTTGTATGTTCCTTCCGGTGTAAGTATCTTAGCAGTATAACCTTTATATTGAATTGTATCCAAAAGCCTTTGCTATTTTTGTATAGCACAGTTACCGCACAATCTTGGCCTGTCTCCCAGCGCTTCACATCATGATTGATAAGACTCCAGTGTGACTAGATGACTTTGTGTCTTTGCTTGCTTTGGATGGCAAAGTGAACTGTATATGTTTTAGTTTGTGGTTTTAGTTAAACTTTAATGTTGATAGAAGAAAACATTAGCTCATATGTCTTGCAGCACGACATACCTTTGTGACAAATTCTCAAACAAATTATCATGTAGCTGCAGAAGTTTCTGTATGTGCATTTGGTTTGCTTCTGCAGTCACTGCAGAACCTATGGCATATGTGCAATGTCAATAATTAGTGTAATTTGTATAAATATTTTCTTTAGTGCGTATTTTCATCATGTTTAGCCCTTAGAGAAGGGAAGGCAATTAAATCATCACATAGAAGCTTCTCCATTCAAAGCAGTTGCCTTTTGAAAATCTCATTGAATTTGCTTCACACCTCCATATTATAGCAGACTTGACTGGTTAAGTTTAAAGAAGCTTAGCTGAGTTGAATAAAAACAATGATTTGTAATTCAACTCTGCTAGTCTGTTTTGAAGTAGACCAGTCGAATCTACACAAAAGCTACCATATTGCGTCTCATATCATTTGCCTTTTGTTGGTTTCATCATCTGTTTCATTTATTCATTGCATCCTATTGTTACTTTTGCTATTAGATACATATCAGTTAAGCGTTATTCGGTGCGACATTACTTCAATGAATTATGTTTCCTTCCAAAATCCAACTTTTACTTCTTATTTTGTTTCCTTCAGTCCATTCGAGCAATTCCAAAGAAGACTCTCCCATCCGGACGCTACTATATCGTTCTTCATTATTACCAGCCGAAGAGCCCGAGCTTTGTTTCACAGGTCTCTGTTGATAACGTAGCAAAATTGCCTGGTGTTGCAGACTTCAATTACTGCCCCCATGCATCAGGGTGTAGGACACTTGTCAAGAATGGTGGCGGAACTAACGTGTACACCCTTGCAAACTCTCCTACATCTCTCCGGATTAATGTACCAGAAGGCAGAGATGTATGGGTGGTAAGTAGAGCAATGGATTTTAGGCTGTACTTTCACTAATTGGCTTCTGGCTTACCAGTATGTCACCAGAAATACCTAAGTATTGGAACTAATGCCTTTTTGGTTGGTCATCAGATTTAGTATAGAAATTTATGCTTAGCAAAGCACTGCTGTGTACACTTGATGAAATTTTCGTATCTTCTGTTAAAGTTCTGCGTTGGTGCCTCATTGCTGGTCATCTTTTTGATTGAACTGTTAAGATCTGACCAACCTCGTCAACTTTCGTTGTCTTAAATAGGGTTATTCACTCGTTACTTAATGTCAATTTTACTGTTTTTGAGACTCCTCCCTCCATATTAATCAAGATACTCTTTCTCCTTTTGGGGGTGGTATGTAGCAGATACATGACCCCCGTAAACCATATCTAGGGGTTTCATTGGTTTACAGAGATGCTATTGAACGCCTTTTTATTCACTAGGATTACGTCATGTACGTCCCTGAGTCAGCTTTCACATCATCAGTGTTGATGCAAGAACCTACGAGTCGTGTGTCGGAATTCTCAAAGGAATGCTCCAAAGACCACTTTTATATAAAGCCAACAGTGAAAGGTTTTTGCCGAGATGGTACATTCTCTCTGTCCACTGCCTTCAATAATGGAACTTTACCATGCAACTGCGATCGACAAGGCTCGGTGGACCAGAACTGCGAGGAACTAGGAGGCCAGTGCAGGTGCAAATCACAGTACATCACGGGTAGGACATGTAATCGATGCAGGATGGGATACTACGGATTCCCAAATTGTAGAGGTAATGCTTCTTATCAAACAAATTCGTATATCATAAATTCTCTTTTAAGTCCCCCTGGGGGTTTATTGATTTCAAGCACTCTAGAGAGGGGTGTTTATTGGAGAGGGGGCTTGTAGGAGAGTGGGGCTTAATAAATTTCTTGAAAATTTTCAATAGTTAACTAAATATTTAGTGTTGTAAAGTAGAGAACAATATTCATATTGTTTAGTTTATACATCATTAGTTTACCGCAGAACAAACAAAATTTTTAAATGTGTAGTAACCGTTAATATAGAACGTTTTTATCCGCGCTAAGTCAATGAATGACTTTGATTCTTGATAGGTTGAAAACTATTGCTTTCAAAGCGTGATCTAGCTTAGTCTACTTACTTCTATAAAGCTTACTTACAGCTTATTTAGGTAGTATTCAATATTTTCTAGGGGGAATTAATTGAGAAGGGGCTTAATAAATTTCTTGATCTAGAAAGGGGGGCTTAGTTGAGAGGAGGAGTAGAAGAGAGTTTACGGTATACGTTTTGAGATGTACGGTATACGTTTTGAGATGTACGGTATACGTTTTGAGACGTACGGTATACGTTTTGAGATGTACGGTATACGTTTTGAGACGTACGGTATACGTTTTGAGATGTACGGTATACGTTTTGAGATGTACGGTATACGTTTTGAGATGTACGGTATACGTTTTGAGACGTACGGTATACGTTTTGAGATGTACGGTATACGTTTTGAGTCTCACATCATTTTGAACCTGTAATAATACTGTGAGTTGCTCAATGCTTAATGTAGTTTAACTTGTTCAAGATTTTGCAGTTGTTCTTCGTTTATTTTATACTAAACTTATTTCATGCTTTCATACTCTAACCAATAATTCATTTTCCTAATTCATTCATATACTTAAATATCCAAGAAATTATTCAATACTTTATTGATTCTCCAATTTCTTTATTTATACCTTTTACTCGTTAGTTACTTTATTTACTTCCCATTCATAATTGCTATTATTTCTATCGTTCTGTTGCATCCTTTGCGTCGGAGTCTCTCGACTCTCCAACTCAAGCTAAGAATTTCAGTTCTTTTGTATTAAGCGTGCCAGAAATGCAGCAATTGTGACGAGATAACTGGAGAATGCAAATGCCCGCCTGGAGTGTACGGTGACAGATGTGACAAATGTAAGCCAGGCACTTACGGCTATGACCAAGTTGTTGGATGTAGGCCATGCAAATGTGACAATCTTGGAACAAAGAATGCGAACCAGACTTGTGATGTCACAACTGGGCAATGCGTGTGCAACGAGAATTTCGATGGACGTCAATGCTCAGAGTGCCGCGCAGGATATTTTGGTAAACCGGTTTGCCGCAAATGCTCGTGCAACCCGAGAGGTGTAACTGAGAAGAAGTGTAACAGAGATACAGGAAGATGTTTATGTAAGGTAGGCAGCAGTGCTGTTTCAGTTATCAGCTTACGTAATTTGGTGTAAGAAGTAAATCGATACAACTTTTCTTTTGAGTCTATGGAGAATTAATAAATGACTTGAGTTTTCTCGTCTTTTCTCCTAAGACTCTCTTGCGGTAAGATTCTCTATCTATCTATAAGCACTCTAGGCATATTCGGCAAACCATCCGAGAATATTAGTGACATGTTTAAAGAACTAAAATTTTGAAAGGAAACTTAAGAGATTTATTTTCTGTAAGCTAACACTATACTTGTTATATTTTAGTTGCTTGTTATTGGATAAAGTTTGAAGAATTTTGGAATAATAAATATTTTATGCTATTCGAGCTTGGTGGCGAAATTTGTGTTATGACGTCACCAGTAGTCAGAGCGCCACAATATTTTTTCTATTTCTCATCAAATTTATTTTCAAGTGTATGCCTATTTCCTCCATTATCACTTAAAATTTTCATATTTTCTCCGCTTGTTTTCATTGCATTGAAATTTATGTTATTTTAATTGTAATATGCTGTGCTTTCTTATGATATATTTTATAGATTATGCTAATATTCCAATTAAAGGTTTAATGTTTCAATGCTTCATTGTGAAATATCATTTAGGATTGATTATGCCAGTATCAAACTTAGTTACAATAAAGTTCATTTATCCTAGGTATTGTTATCATCTTACCAACTTTACTGCTTGTGTTTTTCTTGCTTATTGCATCAACTGTTTTATAAAACAGCTGATATTCATCGTTTTCTCCCACAGCCTTCTGTTACTGGGCTCTTCTGCGATAAATGTGTTGATGGACATTTCAAGACCCAAGCAAAGAAAGCAGCGAATCTTTGTTCGGAATGCTGGTGTTCTGGTAGAAGCAAAAAATGTGCTGAGGCCACCCGATATAGGTGTGTCTTGCTTAGTTACATGATTTCCTGCCTTTACTGTTAGCTTTGCGCCCGAATCGTTTATCATAGGGGGGCATCGATAAAGGATGCCCACGCCATAGGGGAAGGAGGGGGTTAGCAATAATGCGGACAAAAGTGAACAGAAGGAGGGAAGGGGCTTAGCTGTAAGTGGGCATACTTTTCAGTGCAGTCTCTCAAAGAGAGAAGGCATTTAAAGGTCATTTTCATCATCTTCCTGTGTTAAAGATTGAAGAATGAGGAGGCAACCAAAAATAAGTACAGTATGCATGTCTTTTTCAAAGAAGCTTATTTTTCAACAGTTTTTGCAGCTGTTTAATTGCTTACCAACTCAGTGTCCGCACGGACAGGGGGAAGGGAGTTGTTAAGCAAAGAGTGGACAGGCTCAGACAGTGGGAGGGAGGGGGTTGAAAACTGGAGAAATTGTGCGGACATCCTGTATAGATGACTCCATATGACATTGACAATCAAACTGCTTTTGCTTGTACTATCAGGCCAGCCAAGTACTTAATCATGCTACCTTCAAAAGTTATGCAAGTATCTCATAATTCTCTACTTTCTTTAGAAAACCGTTTTCAAAGTCTGCTATGGATAAACCATGGAATCTCACCCACCATTCAAGCAAAATGAGTCTGGGCAAGCGCACTACGACAATTCAGCGATCAAAAAATAGTAGCGTATTCTGGGTAGCACCTAAGGATTACCTCAGTGAAGGAGTATGTATAACATAGCTGTTTTTGTAGTTTGCCATTTCGCACACTCAGTTGAATCTTTTATTCTAATCTTAACTGTTATTGAGTAATAATAGCTACCAGTTGTAACGTTGTTCAGCAACATTTCCATGTCATCTCACAGCAGTATCAGTGCAAAGCAAATGAGAGCACGCTGAGTTGGTACTAGAAAGTTGAGACCAGAGACTATGAGACACTGTTTTTTAAGTGCCAAAAGCACTGATTTGCTGCATGTTTCAGCTATGCAAATATGAATACGGTAATTACTCGAACAAGCACCGCGGCGCTTAATTTTTTATCATACTTCAAAATGCGGAGCTTGTTCAAGGGCGGCACTTATTCGAGGGCGCCATTTCAATGAACCAGTACAGAATGAAAAGAAGTACAGTCACTTTGACCTGCAACATAATGTAAAGAGTGTGGCCATTTTCCAAAGCATATGAAATGATAAAGTAGTCATTTATAGACTTATTTGTTCGTTTTGCATGATTTACACGTCATGTCAAAAATAACCAACACCATTGTAACAGCGATTGCCTTGACCTGAGTTTCATTGAGGCACTTACTCAAGGACAGCGTTTATTCCAGTAACTTTTTTTACAAATATTTATACAGGATAGATATTTCAGTTATATTGCTGTTTTACAAATTATCCTGTTCTAAGAATGATCAAAAACCTTGTAAGATTTAGAGAAAAATAATAGTAACAAAAAGCCTAAAAGCAAAAATAATTAAATAAACGAATAATTTGTTACACAACGTTCATTCTTTAATGTCTGAGATAGACCATGTCCTTTCCAAGTATGCTCTTATATTTCCTTGCCATTTTATATCTTATGATTTATTATTCTCAGTAGCAGCCTTTATGGGCCCTACCCATAAATTGCCCCCTTTGTGTCATTGAGTGGAAGAATTTCTCGGCAAAAGTTTTGGACGAACGACTAAATACACGTCTTTTTCAATAAATAGGCAACTTTTTTGCCAGAACTTCGATGTAAATACATTGACATCGAGCTTCTGGCAAAATTAACATAAACAGCAAACATGCCAGTCCTCCAATTAATTGAGCTGCTATCAAAGATATGGCTTTCTAAGCCTGCAAGAGATGCTAAAAGAACTTGCTCAAATGCATGTAGACATGTACATTTTGTCGTATAAAAAACACGTCTACTCAACAAATACCGGGCTACTTCTAAAATACTAAGCAAGTTCAGCTTCTCTGCCCCCCTAATTTCTCATGGACGCCCCTGTTTAATCTCTTTTCTTTGTCTCATATTAAAAGTCCTTCGCAGGCTGCCGTTGTACCTTAATTGCATGGTATCTAGTTTGCAGCTCTGTGAGTGCTATGCTCTTACGTCATTTCCTTCTGTCCCAGGTGCTTGCATACGGTGGATATTTGGACTTCTCAATTCAGTTCACAACCCTTCCTGGATATGAGAAATTTACTTTGACAGAAGATATTCCCATTGTTGTTATTCAGGTGATTTCTCTTCAATTTCTGATTTGTTGAAGTGTTATCCTTTGCCATGCTATTTTTTAAAGCTAATGTTGAAGGAACTGAACATGTCATATCAAATCATATCATGTAATATCATATCATGCCATATCATCTCATATGATCTAGTGCATCGTATCATATCATATATGGTATCATATCGTATCATACCATGCCTCATATCATATCATATTATATCACATCACATCACATCATCAATCATATATAATTTCACATCAAATCATATCATACATGCATTACATCATATCATTAGGGCGGTCAGGTTTGTCTTAAAAGTCTGATTTTTTGATCTAGTTTTGACTTTACATATCCCTGAGTCAAACCCTTCCGGACGGGTTGCGTTAACATTCTTTCCTGCCCATTAAATATCACTCATTTGCAGCATTTAAGATATATAGGGTTGGAATTGCACAGATCATCTCGTGTGGAAAGCTTCAAAACCACTTCCATAGCCTTGAGAATGGCATATTTGCGGGAGCATATTTTCTCCACCAGTTGCACCATAACACAGTAGCACGAGTAGATAAAGGTCACATCATGAAATAAACACTTGAATAGCAATTGAACACTATGAAATAAACACTTGAATAGCGCAAGCTTCACTGGCTCAACACTATAAAGTAATTACACTCTGCCGTTGGCCTTTTTTGACTTCTCTAGAAAATTAAGATTTTTGACTTTATTTTGACCAAATTTGACTTTTAGACTTTTCGACCGCCCTACATGTCATGTCATGATATCATTGCTCTTGACACAACCTGTCAGAATCTTTGGATACTTATTGATGGTGTTCTATTTTGTTAGGGTTTGAATTCACAAATCCACTACAAGAAGAAACTCAATATGCAAAGTGGAGTTAAAGTCAGTGTCAGAGTGCCAATGTTTGAGGTGGGTGTAGCATCCAAGCAGAATTTGTTGTTGTTTTTGTTGTTTGATTTATTTTTCGAGTAGGCTGTTATACATAGCTTTTTCTGCTAATTTAGACCTGCTATGCATGCCGCATCCAGGCATGGGACCCCTAATTTAAGGTCCCTTCCGAAGGACAGCGGAGTGAGCTGTTTTGGTCATTCATCTGGAAGGTCACACATCCAGTTTCTGGCCGTACACAGCCATGTTGAACTTCAGTTAAGCTAATGGAACGGCTGGGCCGCTTGGCTATTCACCATGTTGATATGCGCGATCTCCCTTCGCAAATACAGTGTTTTTCATAGGGGCTTGGCTAGAACTGATTTCACTTGGCATTTAAATTGTTAAGATTATAAAAATTAAAGATACCAGTATTTTCCCTTTGGCTATAGGCAAAGTTGTTTATGAGTCGGTCTTACAGTAGAAAAGGGATTTAAATAGGAGTTACTTTATGTAATGGAAAATATGACTGGCTTTGAAGTGATTTGCATTTTTGGCGTTTTCCAGAATGTTTGGATTAATATTGATGGATCAACCGTATCGAGGACACAATTTCTTGAAGCGATTGCAAAGCCAAAGGCCATTCATATCCGTGCAAGCCACACAACTGCAGAGAAACACGAAAGTAGCATATCACCTGTCTTTATGTCAACATCAAGTGAAACTGGCGCTGATAGGGCTTATGGAATTGAGCAATGCCAGTGCCCAAAAGAGTACACTGGAACCTCCTGCGAAAAATGCGCCAAGGGTTACACGAGATCTGCTGATGGTACTTGTGTCCAATGTAATTGCAATGGAAAGGCAAAGGATTGTGACCCTGAAACGGGTGTATGTTCTGGATGCACCGGAAACACAATGGGTATTTATTATTCTATAATGTTTATTTGATTTAGATTTATTGAGCCTGTATTTATGCTATCATAGAGTCACCTAGATGTTAGAAGAAAGACCTTGAAAGTAAATTTCAATATACACAAACACAAGGTTCTTTACTTTGGTTCCACTGTTGAGTGATCAATCATACACTTTTGCACCGAAGAGAAGGAGATATAATAAAAGGGGTTAGCATTTTTGCTATATACGCATTAATTGTGGGGGGGGGGGT
>WIPJ01004074.1:93313-111002 GCA_018155075.1 Cassiopea andromeda | reverse complement strand
TCTCTCTCTGTGTGTGTGTGTCTCGCTCTGTCTTGCTCTGTCTCGCTGTCTTGCTCTCTGTCTCGCTCTCTATCTCGCACTAACTTTAGCTCATTCGCGCTCTCTGGCTCTCTATTTCGCTCTCGTTATTTCTCTGAATTGTGTTCACATATATTCAAAATTTTTTTACAGGATACAAACTTCAGCTATGTGGCTATTTTACAAACTGTCCTCTTCTAGCAATAACTAAAAAGCGTCTAAGATCCGAAAACATGTAAAATAACTGCCAAATACCTAATGAAAAACTGAAATGCTGAAGTACCGCTATAGGATGAACTTTTTGAAGGTCTTCAAGAAGGGTGCCAGTTTAGCTTCTCGACTGAACTCATTCCTTAATTTTGTTCCACTATAGCAAGCGTTTTGACCTATAGCTCGCTCTTCCTTTCTTTTGCTCTCTCTTGCTCTGCTTCACTCTCTTTCATCCTTATGCTCTCTCTTGTTCTGAGTTTTGCGTATATCTTAATTAAGTTGCCACAATTCTTTAGGAAACTGTGATCCAAAGTCAGGAAAATGCTTTAAATGCTTGAAAGACACTGCTGGTGACAAATGCGAGAAATGCCGTGTTGGTTACTATGGAGATGCTGTGAAGGCTAAGAATTGTTCAAGCTGTAACTGTTCAAGTTGTGGATCAGCAAAATACAGCTGTGACCAGACCACTGGACAATGTGTGTGTAAGAAGAATGTTATGGGAAAGAGTTGTACCAAATGCAAGGTAAAAGCTCTGTTGTGCTTAATTGGTGGTATCAACCATTGTTTATGGTTTATGGTTTATGTATTAACCATAGTAGTATTAGCCATGGTTTAATGTATTAACCATGATAGTATTAACTATGGTTTCTCAGTTAGGCAAGTGATTCGTCTTAGTCTGTGGGGAGTGGGTCTCATGTGTATATTTGCACTTTTGCCAAAGCACTTGTATTGTCCTTACTTGTGCGATTTTGAAGTTGCAAGGTTTTTATATGCTGTGCTTCATTTAAAAGCATAGTCAGAAAACCTTTGTCACGATAACTGACCAAATTGTAGCAGTTTATAGCAGAGCTAGGAAACGCTCGTTTGTCAGTATTCTTACCTGACTGTTCAATGGAAAGCAGAAAACATTTGAACTATCCATCTAGCATTGAATTTTCCTCATGGTTGCATTCAATTCTCAGCTAATTTTCACGTGACCAATGACCAACATTGTTTGCGTTCATGATACTAATCGGTGACGGGTCAAGATTTCTTTGTATTGTTTGTGTATTTAGTTGTGATGAATCTGTTTGAGAGTTGGTCATGTGTTTTTACTTGAAAAAATTGCGAGTAAACCTCATGCCACTGTTCAGTTGATGGCGATATTATAGAGAGAGAGAAGATATGCTTGTTGATTGATGTCGGTCAAAATCCATGGAAATTTTCGGTTTAGGTTCTGAGGTTTAGGTTAAATTTCGTTGACATTTCGAACAAGGCGAAAACTCTTTCTATTTTCGGAAAGCAAAGATTAAGACACTTTAAACTTTGCAAATTGCAATTAAATCTATTCCTAGCCCAAGTACAACCTTCACTAAGCCGTCTTTGCCAAACCTGAAAGGCATCACAATATATTTTGAGTTATGTACCTTAGTTCTCTCAGCGTTTTGAATGCAACCGAAATGGCAAACATTTGCTTCGAAAATTCATTGGGTTTTGACCGACATCAATGTGTGCCAATATAGCAAGTCCCATTGGAATGAGAAAGTTCCAGCTTTGCAAAATGATATACAGATACTGAAACTGAGGATTTGTGTCGGCAAGATTCTCAACTTTAGGTATTCATGCTGTAGCTGTCTCATTTTGAGGTATTATATCAAATATTCAAATATTTTTATTGTTTTAGCCAAACACGTGGAATTACCAGGCGTGTCTCGGTTGTGAGGATTGTGACTGCAAAACTGCATCTCTTAGCAAGCAATGTGACACGAAAACTGGACAATGTATGTGCCGTCCAGGTGTAATGGGAAGAAAATGTGACTGGTGCAAGCTTGGATACTTTGGCTACTCAAAGAATGGATGTAAAAGTAAGGGTTATCTATAACTTGCTTCTAGTAACCGTTTGAATATCCATATGTGTCCGGGATATAGTGTCTAGTTTGTGTCTAGCATATAGGATAGAGCCTAGTTTGCTCCATCACTATCATTTAGATTGATAGCAGTTCAGTTTCAACTGCAGGAAAATACCAGTATGTTGTCTCCAAATGGTTTTTTGCCATCCAGCTAGATAAAAGTTTTCAGTATATAGTTAACTTTACTACTATCAAAGAGAGACTTCACGGACCCTGCATGGTTAGCCAGTATATCTTATGTGTTTATGAGAAACATCTTTAGTTGTTGCTAGCAATGCCTTTCTCGAAAGTATCTTCAAAACTTCAGCTTTATATTCTCAGTAATTTGTTGAATTGTTTGGATGCACAAATCAAAGTATCTTTAATTGGTTGCTATTGACCTCTACCTTGTGGCCTTTGACTTTTGACCTTCACCTTTAACCTAACTTTGCATGTTTTAGAATGCAATTGTAAGCCTGGAGCCTACTGTGATGTGTTCACTGGAAGCTGCGATTGTGGTAAAGCCGGTGAAAAGTGCAGAATTTGCCCAGATGGTCACATAATCACGAAAGAAGGCTGTGTACGATGTGACAACTGTGTACAACGGCTCTTACAGCGTGTTAAAGTGATTGACACAAACTACTCAACTCAGCTCAATCATTCCCTTGGCATATCAAAGGCCAAATCTCTTGCACGTGTCAATTTAACTCGCCAAGGGTACGTATGCAATTTTTACATAGCCATGCAAGCTCCATCTGGATTTTTACCTCGTATCAACAGTGCAGATCTGTGAAGATTTTTTGCTACTTTGCTAGGTCCACCTTTCTTGCACCTCCCACCTTAGCTGTTCCTGTAATTTAGTATCAATGGGCATTGCATTGTATTTTAGTCTAGCAAAGAAAGCAGATGCGTGGAGTGCTGACTTGGAAACGATGAGAAAGGCACTTGGATATGGGAACTATTCGCAATATGGAGGCGACCTCGGCTATCATGCAGTGCGTGAATTTATGTCATGTAGCTTTGTCATTGCAAAACCAACACTTGTGTCTTCAACAAAAGGGGCCTTTGTAGCAGCAACAACAATGAAGCCTACCACAGAAGCAACAACAACAGCAGGTAAAGTTTGATTGTTGGAAATGTTTCTCCTCTTTGATTTTTCATTTGGAGGAAAATTCTGTATAGTTGTAGGAAGAAACCTTGCAAATTTGAAATAATTTCGTATCAATCTTTCGTATATTTTCCTCTTTGATTAGCATTTGGGTTCCTCTTTGATTACCACGTATTCTTTGAGGTTATCCTTGAGATCTACCCCAGAAAGCACTGTTAAGTCTTGATGTTAGTTTTCTTAAACAAGCAATTGATAACATCCTTCATATTTCAAGAAACCTCACTAGGTTGTACTTCCCCATTGAAACGTAGACACAGAAACCACCTTAGCTCTAACCCCTATTGCCTTCCAAATACGTTTCTCCAAGCCCTTAAGTAGTGGTGTATTGATTATGGTGTGCAGTGATCACTGATGTAATATAGTGATTACTGTGTATTTGATGTACGATGAATAATGTGATATACTTGAAAAGTGTTGTAATGATTTTGAATCGTTAGGTACAACTGCAGCAATGACGTCAACAACAGGAGTGCCTCCCATTGACCCACTGAAGTTGCAGTCTACCACTGTGAAGCCTATTAATGTTTTAAACAGAAGAAGAAGGGACCTTGGAGCACACAATATTGGAAAACAACTACTTGATCTCCTCCGCAAGATACCAAAGGAGACCATGAAAAATGGTACTGAATTAAATTTTTCACACGCACATGCATATATGCGCACACATTATTTAGTGTAGTTATTCAGGTGGTATATTAGCATACTACTGTTGTCAAGTCAATACTGACGTAATCGTTGATGACATAATGTAAAGTCAGAATAGTGTAATATTATACAAGTTCTTCAAAAGGCCTTCTTTAGCCTTTTGAAGAACGTGTATAGCATTATGCTTTTCTCATCACACATAATGTCTGCAACCATTACGTCATCATCAATGTCATCATCATTCATTGTGTCATAATAGATGATGTCATTAAGCATTCTATTTTGTTACACGTTTTATTTCTTTGTAAGAAACGTTTATAAGAAAATGAGGCTCAAATGGTCAAAACCTTAAGAAAATCCTAAGAAAATCCTAAGAAAATCATGAGGCCTAATTTCCAAAATTTAGTGTTTTATTGGCCAAAAATTGATATTTGTTGGTATTGCATTCACGATGTTCAAGATGGAATTCAAATTATAGTATACAAGATTAATAATGAACCATTTTAGCCAGTTAATTTCAATAAAAGTTGTGAAAAATTTGAGAAAATCTCAGGCTCAATTTAGGGAAAAGTTAAGGAAAGTGAGGCTCAGGCAAAATGACAGTTCTTTTATAAAAAATATGTGCATGCTATTTCGCTCTTTTCCTTCTCTCATTGTGTTGTTTTCCTTAACTAGGGACCAGCGCTGCAAAATCTGGATCAGAAAATGGTATGTGATGCTGAGGCTTGTTTTATTCTTTTCTAATTTATCTATAATGTTACTTATTGTTGCTGTCATCATCAGAGAGGCTTGTTTTAGTGGCAAACAGAGCACACCCATTTATGGTACGAGAGAACTTTCCCAACCCATTGCTACCGGAGTTTTGCTACCGGAGTTTCAGCTAAGGGACCGGTCATTATTTATGCCTCGGGTTGGGACTGAAAAGAAATGTTTAGTTGGGTAATTATTTTTGTTACCCAACTTTGTGCACTATAAAAATAATAGCTTCCCAACCAATATATAGCTATTAACAGTATCTGTATGTGTATCATGGGCGTGTGTGTGTGCGTGTGTCTTTGTGTGTGTGTGTGAGTGTATGCTTATGTGTGTGCACAACTACTTAAATGCATGTGTTTATGCAAATGTACATTATATAAAAATAAACAGCAGAGCTTATGGAAAATAATAAGTATGGTTAAAAGACATCCATACTGTTTGATCCATCTACTATGGGTGTTTGTGAAGATACAGCAGCTGGAATAACAGCAACTTGTTGGCTTCCAACAGGTTGCCATATCATGATTTTATCATATTTCTTATCTTTCCATATCATGATTTTACTCCACCATTTAGCTTATCCATTTTGCCTCATCTCTCATAGCTGCTTGCAGTCACCTTTGATACATTCCATTGTTTATCTTTACTTGGTATTACTTATTAGTAAATGTTATGGCTATTTAAATATATTTTATAAGTATTGTGTTATTCATTAACCCAGGCTTGTGTAAAGCCAGTCTTGATGTATACAGAGTCTTGGACTCTGTTTACATCAAGACTCAAAACCCAGTCTTGTGTAGACAAAAAGAGTTTGTTTTCTTATTGGGACTCTTCAAGTAAACAATGTTACTAGGTCCTAATTGGTCACACTTGGGGCTAATTAGACACATCCTAACACATTAACTGCGTCTGGATATATATTTCGGTTAACCTTTAGGTCACTATCCGACGTTCTTATACTCGGATGAGTGTCGGACGAAAAAGCTTTTAGTATATGAAAAGAATGTTGCCGCTTTTTCGTGCTGTGGTAAAGTCCTGTAGTACCAACAGACTATTTATTCATTATTTCAGATTGTTATGATTTATTATAAAAATATGGTTATTACCATAGCAATAGGAATCTCCTCTTTGATGATGCATGCTTTCCTATGAAGGTACTTGTCCAGCATCAATGGCGAGAGTGTTCCACGAAATTGGTATCAACCAGACTAGTGATCTTGTGAATACGCTTGAGAAAGCTTCAAGACTGGTTGCTAAAAATGCATCTGCTACAGAAGAACGTGCGAAACGCTACCTCAAAGATGTCAAGGGATTTGTGAAAGCCATTGAAGGTGAGTATCATTGTTTGATTATCATATCAATGGTAACACAACTGCTACTGTTTGAATGTGATTGACATTCATTGTTATAAAACAATAGAACAGCAGTATTTATATACAGATGTAGTTGAAACGAGACCATTGCAATGTCAGCGTGAAGCTTTTGCGTCATCACTTTCGCCAATGTTGTTATCATCATTATCAACATTATTGACCTCGTAGCCATTAATGTGATCACTGTTGCCATCAGAGTATATCCATTATAACTGTCATTATTTTTAACAGTAGGATCATCATTGTTTTCTTCTCTGATCTTTTTTCACTCTTAAGAAAGGGTGAGTATACTTTAATACCCAAGCAACCTGTCCCCACTTACCACCCCTATGTAATCAAACAGGGTTTTTTTCACGTGCAATCCTACACAAAATGTGCAGTTCAAAAATAATTGGTGCAGTTCCAATGAAAAAGCTGCAAATTCAAAAGATTATTATTTAGTGGTCCAATAGCGTAAGAATGTAAATGGCAGTAAGAATGATAGATTTTGGAATGAAATGATAGGAGACACGCAATCAGAAATGGAATTGTTGGAGGTAGCAACATTTGTCTACCCTTTTTCGCTATAAGCAGGGACTTCAATCCCATATGCAACCAACATTTAATTATTCAACACAGCACTGCTGGATTTTATGTGCAGTTCTAAATTTTTCCTAAAAGACCCTGGTAGGCATTTGTGAATTTCAACAGTACACCCGTCAGAACAACTTAGTGAGTTTTTAGAATCCCCCTGTTTTCAATGCGTGCTGAGCCATCTGAATGTCTACCACCAGCCATGATCAGGGGGTAAACCAACTTCTACCACCCATCACAGCCATCATCGTATCTAAAGCCACCATCACCACTGTCACCATTCACTGTTATCACATAGTTACCATTTCCCTGCTGTTGTAAGATTGAGTGTGTTTTTCTGTTAATAGATGCAGTACGATTTGCGAATCAAACCCTAATGCGGCTTATGCTTGGCAGCAATGACACAAACGTCTCAGTATCAGAGATACGCCGAATCCGCAATGACTTGAAAAAAAAGAACTTCACAATGACGCTTTTGAAACTTGGCATGGAAAAGGAGCTGGCCCAGAATGCATCTGTCCTTGCCAACGATCTTTTAAACAAGACTATGATTCTCAGCAGCCTTGTACGAAAACAGGGGGATTCTATATTGGACATTATCAAGACATTTATGGCTATAGATAAAGGTGCCCAGCACGCATTGTATGCTGCAAGTAATGGATCACAACTGGTTGAAATTGCGAGTCTCATTGATTTACAGGTAAGATATTTTCTCATCCCGTCAATACCATATCAGGCTCGCAACTAGGGGGGGTCCTGGGGGTCTAGACCAGGGGTGGCCAACCAGTAAAAAGCTAAGAGCTGCAGTTTTTACTTTGGTACTGCAGAGATCCACATCAAACTCATGGAGGCACACAATCATTAGAATAGCGCTCAAATCTTGATTGGTTAATACATTTGCTCACAACCAAATTCTCCTTGACGTCTCAGCCAATAGAAGGCTGCGAATTCATCAACAAACGGCTTTTGGTTGTGAGCAAATGTATTAACCAATCAAGACTTGAGCGCTATGCTCATAATCATTACCCCCATCCTTTCCTGTTTTGCAGACATTTATTTGTTAAAATTCAAGTGAAGTAGATATGTATAAGAAACCCCATACTTCAATATGAGTAAAAGAGCCACTGGTTGGTCACCCCTAGTCTAGACCTGGAAGACCAGCAATATTAGTATTATGCCTGTTAATTTTTTCTTTCTTAATGTATTATTTAAATTGTATATATGAATATGTAATATTTTAGTTGCTGAAGGGCTATGTTTGTTCGTGTATAAATAATTGATTACATTACATTACATTACCCCTGCCCTTGTCAGCAAATGGACAAAACTACCCTTTTTGTAGTGCCCTCTCTATATCAAAAAGGGCGTTTCCCTAAAATGTAAAAGGTGTGATTACGAAAATTTCCCGAAAGCTTCTCCCCCGGTCCCCTTTTCCTCCCCGGCCTCCTTTTTCCTCCCCAGCCTTCTTTTTCCTCCCCTTCTGTGGTAAGA
This sequence comes from Cassiopea andromeda, assembly GCA_018155075.1. NCBI lineage: Eukaryota > Metazoa > Cnidaria > Scyphozoa > Rhizostomeae > Cassiopeidae > Cassiopea > Cassiopea andromeda. The sequence goes on along the minus strand of WIPJ01004074.1, from coordinate 102,900 downwards.
AATAGCAATAAGAATCATTGATCTTTAGAGCAATGACGTCAGTAAACCTCCCACCGTATTTTCATGGCAAAATAGCGTACTGCTGTATATATTTTAGTTCTATGCTCTATAACAACCTGTTTTTGTTCTTTCCGTCCTTGCACAATCATGCAAATGCGTTCCTCAAATTCCGACCCTCCTGTTTATTTTGACCCCGTCTCCGTTTATTAGATTTCAGAATTTTTTTAACTCCCTGTTTGTTAGGACCCCCGTTTATTTGACATTTGAGAGTATGCTCTGTCCACGCTCTTTCATTGTCCTAACTATGCACACAGAATCTCTAATGTAAGCCCTGGGCTTATATTAGAGGAAGCTTATATGCGGAAGGATATTTGGTTTAGATACAGGGGTCTATTTTTGGGGAGGGGGCTTTTATTTTGGATTTTACGGTATACGGATGCATGGTTTTGTAGTTTTGAAGGCCAATAGCCAATGAATCAATGAGCCTACAATAGCTGCCAGAAGTACTGTGGACACTGATGAGAAATTATAGAATAACATAATCCTCTCAGCGTTTTTACCCTTGCACCATACATGCATCCTATCTTTCGCTAGGATAGTGTTGTTTTGCTCATAAAATGCATAGCTTTATTGGGCACGTATGATTTTTCTATTACTGCATACACTTCCCCCTAGAAATAACATTTGCTTAGGAAGAGGTAGGGGGTGGCAATTAAGTACATTATAGAACAGTGTTAAGTGTCCCAGGGCTTTTGGTGACTATTGTGGTTGTAAATTCAGGGTTCCCACGCCTCCTGAATAAATTCTAAAATATACTGGAAGAAGAGAACTATCCTAAAATATCCTAAAAACCCTTAAAATTTCAGGAATATTTTTGCTGTTATCCTAAATTTCTCCCAAATTTTTCATAAGTTGAATTTCTTTTCAGGAGTTATGTTGCTTGATACGTTATTTTGTGATAGTTTATCATAATAAAAGTGATCAAATCATCAATTCTCTCAAATCTACTGTGAATGTATTATTTTTTGAATGGGCATAATGACTTCTGCTATGCCAAACGTATGATGGCCATTTTCTTCTATTTGTATCATGTTATCTGATTGGCCTTTTACCCACTAAAGGTAGTCCCGTAAACTTTCACACGTATGGGGTGCCTGTTAGAGAGGACACTTATCCTGAGCCATCGGCATGTGAGGTGGGATGGCCAGTTCCTCTCCTCGCCGCCTTTATCTCCCCAGTGTTCCGAGTTGGTACCCATTTGCTGCTGGGTGAACAGTGAGCAAGCATTCAGTCAAGGCATCGAGTCGGGCTCGAACCATAGACCTTCTGCATGGGAGGCATGCTCAGCGCTTACCGAATTTCTCTGGAATCTGCAAAACCTCCTAAAAATGGGCGAAGCAATCTCCTAAATTTTCCTAAATATCCTTTAAAAATTCATGAAAAAGGAGTGGGAACACTGAAATTTTAACATGGAGAAAGTGAATATCGTGTGTAAGAGAGACATGAAAAGAAGGAAAATGCTTTGTTTATTTAGTTTCATTTAGTTATTTGTTTATTTAGTTTTATTTATGTATTTGTTTTTTCTAGATTTATTTAGTTATTTGTTTTTTTCCAGTACTATATAGACGGTGCCAAACGACAAATCTCCAGATACAACACTTCAACCATGCATGCAATGCACAATGCATCTGCAGCTAAAAAGGCATTTGATGATGCTGCTTCAGCGTTCAAGGTAAGTGGCATTTATTAATTTCATCCAGGGTTGGTGCAGGTCCTTGAATTCCTTGAAAAGTTCTAGAATTTAATTGTCTTTTCAAGGGCACTTGAAAACTCCTTGAAAATGAGAATATTCCCTTGAAAAGTGGTTACAGTCCTTGAAATTTGTGACAGTTTACTTCCTTCACAGCAATGAACTATAAAAAGAATATTAAAAATAAACAATCAAAAAAGTTTAAAGAAGATCTGTGTCAATTATGCGTTAATTTGTAGCTTTTTTTAACTTTTTCAGAAGAAATGAAATGCCCACGAAAGTCAATGAATTTAAAGCTCCTTGAAAATTTTTATTTTGGTCTTTGAACATTCCCTGAATACTCATTGAATTTGCATATTAAAATCACTTACGAACCCTGCTAACCCCTAGATATTGTTTGCTTTTATGTGACTTAGCTGCAAAAGCATGAGCTGGATAAAATTAAAGATAAGAATATCTTTAATTTTATCCAGCTCATGGCGAATCAAATTACATTAAATTCACCTTTAATGCGAAAGTATGACTTAATTAATTTGTTGTGGATTTTTACTGCGTATTATCACCGAAGTGAATTGAATTGAAGCAGTGAATTCAAGTCAACGCTGCGATATCAGTCCATGCCTGGAAGAAATTAGTGCACGTGCGTCAATTCGCACGTACACTCTTGCTTGCAGGAGCAATTGCTCTCACCTATTTGGAATTGCACGTGCGATCCAAGATTTGTGTATCCACAAAAGAGAGTTTCTTGTTGCTGCAGCATGTCAAATATTTCATTTAGGATAAAACAGGAAAAAGCAGAGTTATGAAAGCAAAAAGTGACAGTCGCTTGTGTTGCAGTTACGAAAACATAATTCTGTGTGCGGCATGTGCGATTGTACGGTTAATAGTTATGTTGGCACGGGCCATTTTTGCTCGTGCGGGGGATTTTGCTCGTATATAGACACGCACACGTGCGATCGCACTTGTCTCCGAGCATGGATTGCGATATAGGCAGCACAGCATCAATCACTAAGCGGGAGAATTCAAAGGTTATTCCAGAATTATAGAAGGGGATAATATAATTCAATAATTCACTATTCTTATAATAATTCTATAATAGAGTTTATTTGTGATGACATCATAAGATCTATTTTTAGAATTGTCATATGTTGAAAACTTAGAAAGTGCACGTCAAAATAGGCATGTATTGACAATTTTAAATGAATTTTGTCAAAATGGACTGAAACACGACCATTTGAAGACAGAAAATTTACCATACAAACCTCTGTATTTTTCTCCGATTCTAAAAGTTTAGAGCCAGCTTCAAAATACAGTGATTTGATAGGAACCATACCACAATTCAATTGCCTATATCTCGGTCATTATTTTTCAGATCGAGCTGAAATTTGTTAGTTGTAGCTATTTCTATGTGCTTTTTCAGAATTTAAAGCCAAAATGAAAATATTCTAAACATAGAATTTTCCTGACGTCACACTAATTTATTCGATATCTATAAGCCAGATAACAGAACTATAGAAGAGTGTGAGATTTTGCGAGCCGTTAAGAAAGTGCGTAGGGCAGCTAGTAGGAAGAAGCAAACAGCTAGATTAATTTCTCTTTAATTGAAAGAAGACGTTAACTTATAATACAGCGTTCATTACACTTTTACTTACAAAAAATGCACGACAATCACCGTTTAAGAAGTACAAAGCCAAAGACTGTATAAAAGTTTGTAGAGAAATACAAGCTAGTGGGAGTGAGTTTAATGAAAGAAGATTCAAGAAAAGCTTTCGAGTGACAAGAGCAACTTTTTTGTGCATATAAATATACGCTAAGGGAGATGCCCCCACGATAGATACCGGATTCATCCGGAAATTCATCCGGACCTTCCCCTTCTGTTTAATTCGATACGCCACAAATTCGCAGTATAAAACCAAGCCACATTGAATAATTTTATTCGCCGATAGCGCGGTATGGCTAGGAATTTAATTCATTAATCTGCGTTTGGTTTTATACTGCGTAATTCAGCCACATTTCATTCACACTTAAACTTTTTTCGTGTCATGGATTTAATTCGCTTCGGCAATAATACGCAGTTTAAACTAGGCCTACGGTATTAGCGTAGATTTGTTTTGTTTTGGAGTTTCTGATATTAAATAATTGTTTGATGAAAGCAACGTCAGTGCTCTGAAATTTAGATACCCATGTGTATGCTTTCACGCGTGTGTATGTGTATGTGTATGTACAAGAGTTGTTGCTGCCTTCTTCCTCTGTTCAAGTATATAACCGAGTTTTTATTTGTTTGTGCGTGGAACTGATTTTGTGGTTTTTGCAATAATTATTTAACTCTTGTAGACCCAAATGAAGCTGAGTGCATTGCTGTAATGGTTGCGTTTAGCTTGTTACCATCTGAATTGTAAGATTCGTCCTGCCTTAATTATTTCGACTTAATTTGACAGCAATTTGGTGACAATAGCACCACATTGGACGTGCTTTTGGTGCTGTTGAGGCAGCGTGTCATGGATTTGAAGGAGGGGAACAAGAATGCTTCGTCGAAGGTAATGAAGGGAAAGAAGCATGCTGATGGGCTTAGTAAGCAAGCAGCAATCCTTGAAAGCTTGATAAGAGATACGAAAAACTTCTCAGATTCTGCTGTCCGAGCAGCCAAAGTCTACTCAAACATTGTCCAAGCAATTTTGGAGGCATTGGCCGCTGCAAAGGAAGCTGACGTCACTGCAAAATCGACCAATCAAAAGGTATTTTGCAAGTTTTTAGTTTCATGTTTAGAGAACACTCTCTCATACTGACAGCGATGCTCCTAGAGCCCTATGATGTTCTTGCTTCAGCTCCCGCAACATTTTCCACGAGAGAGGTGCCTTTGCTGTTCTAAGCAGTTTATTCAAATTCATACAGATTTCTCAAGATAGAACTAAAGCCAACTTCCAGCTGCCTGAGGCCATATGAAAACACACGCGTATGACTTCCAGGCACATGGAGCTACTTCCTAAAACTCCTAATTTGTTGCTCAGTTCCTTGCTCTTGGCAAGGATACTTATACAGGGTGGCCAACAAACCCTGGAAGACCCTGAAAAACCCTGAAAAACCCTGAAAACCCTGAAAAACCCTGAAAAACCCTGAAAACCCTGGATTTTCTTTGCCCCTGGACAAATGCCCTGGAAAGTTATGTTCTGAAGTGGATTTTCCACGCATCAATGTTTGGCCTTGCAGTGCTGTTGCATTTTTTATTCATGTAATGCAGGGGAGGAGGATCTGAGGTTTTTGGGAGGTAAAAACAGCGTATCATTTTTCGTGTGGTAAGCAGCCTCTTTTTCCAACAGCGGAAACAAAATTTCAAGTAAAGCGCAGAATGAAAGGTGGATGGGTACAGCCATCTATATGGGATGATTATATTTTTCGAAAACATAGTCAAAAATCCCCTGGAAAACCCTGGAAAAGAATTTCATTTTACTGTTGGCCACCCTGTTATAATTGATTCGTTAATATGTAGTAAGGCTCATACAGTCAGGGAAAATTAGGGAAAAGTAGCAGGCTGCGAGGAAATTAAGGGAAAGTCAGGAAAGTCAGGAAAAGTCAAAGAGCTTTTTGTTTGGTATGGAACAATCTATGTTCCAAGTCAAATCTGAAAATTTTTATTGTCTTGAATAGTAGTGGGTCTTATCCTTAGGTTCAGCTTCAACTAATGATTGGTCATGATACATGGCTATACTTTCGTTTGTAGTGTACGATGTAGTGGGCATCTATTGGAAGACTTTGGGCATTGAAATTATCGGAAGGCTTGAGTATTTGAACTGTTGTCGGAAGGAAACGAACTGAAAATGATTTCCCATGAATAGCAGAATGAAACTAGCTCACTTTAGGAGGCATGACAGATTCTTCAAGAGAAAAAATAAAAGACGAATGGGAGGTCTTAAGACATGTTTTACATCAATTTTTAGAAATGAAAGGAATAATTCTTCTGTTATGTCATTTTCTGTTTCTGCAATTTTCATGCGAAGTCGTTTGATACTGTAGGAACTCGATTTCCTAATCGAACGCTGATTCGAGGATAAGTGAATAGAATAACTCCAGAGAAACGCCCGTTTACGTTTTCAGAATTTTCTTCCCATCACAAACGGACATGCACCTCGTAATCTATCATACTACTCTAGAACTCTAGTGTGCTCTATCTTTATTTGTCGATATATATCTTCCGTTAGATTTTGTTATCATTTATATAATGATAAATGAGGAATTACGAAAATAGCACAACCAATAGGAATGGAAGTTTGCGATTACTCTACCCAATAAAATTAAGAGACGCATATGGGTAATTGCATCCTATTAACTAATTGTTTATCTAAAAAACGCTACAAAAGCAATTACTAATTCCCCTATATTGAGTCGCATAGTGAGATTCAGCGTAATATCTACGTATATAACTGCATGTAATAACCGTCCTACATAACTTGTAAAAAGAAGAATTAGTATAAATGACGCAGGCGCAATTGGGGATTCCCGATAGGTGCTTTTGATGTTTTAATAAGTCAGTGAAAAATATAGCAATTTTTAGCGTAAATCAGAGAAAAATGTATGTATTTATTGTGTTCGTCAAGGAAGGCTAGAAATTATCAGAAAGGTCAGGGAAGCTTTTATTGCAAAAGCTGTGCAATTCCTGCTTATGAAAGGTCAATTGTGGTGTTTTTGGAGCGATTTAGCAAGGGTAAGAATGACAGTTTTGAAAGGGTGGTCTATGCAACTTTCAGAAATGTAGTGAATCTAAGCACGTTTTTATAAACCTTCGAACACAGGCAATGTTGAACTATGCTAAAGAGAGCTATATTCTATGTTTGAATGGAAGTTTATTTGTGATCTTTATTTAAAGTCGTTTGATAGTTGGGTCTTGGATAAACTCAGCAACTCTAAGGTGTGCTTATCCTTGATAAATGCAGAATTATGAGAATTTACGGTTGTTTGTAGGCCCAAGAAGCAAAGAAACAGTCTGAAATTATTATGGATCGCAGTAATGTATTGAAAAACGACACTGAGAAGGTTGCTGGTGATGTTGAGAAGCTGAAAAAGCCACTGGGTGACCTTGCTTTCCATCTTGAAGAAATCAGAGCATTGAAAGAACGTGTGAAGGCCAAACTCAAGTCTGTGAAGGACAGATTTCCATTGTTTGAGGCTGCAAAAGAGACTGGTAATCTGACTTCTTTTAGCATTATGAAAGATTTGTGGAGCTTGCAATTTAATTTACACTTATTACCTTTACTACGTTATAATAGAATGAAGGTGGTAGTATTACCATTTGACTATATTTCCCTGTGATGTTTTGAGTTTTCCCACACATAGCATTGTGTTGAATTGTTTAACTGTGTGGGTGGTGAAAGAGATTATTTTGACCTTTTGGGGTTAAAATAATCTCCTGTCAAGTTATCATACGAAGTTGTAGTCGTTTTGTGGAGTGTGTTTAGGAGGGGGAAATCCATAATATAGAAAATCGTGTAGGAAAAACTTTGAACGATTTACTTTTGAAAATTAGCTTCCAGATGATCTTGAATTTTATAATTTCCGAATGCTCCTCCACTTTATGATTTTCCGTTATCTGGCACGTATTTTAGCTTAAGTTTTAAGTATTTCTCTTGCTCAAGTTTTGCTGTGTATAATGAATTAATTGCACCCGAGGGGCGAATCACTGAAAAAATCTAATATATGCCGAAGAAAACTCTGTAAGATCTAAAGCAAAATCTTGTAAGACCTAGTCTCGAAAATCTTTACAAATCTTTGAAACTTGAACAGCAGCTCGAAGACTTGTAAGCATTTTCAAAAAAAATCTTTATATTCTCAAATGATCTTAAAATCTCAAAATTCTTCTAAAATAAAAAGCTTTACAAAATGTTGGAATCTTTGTGGAGTTTTTAAAGCTGGAAAATCTTCGAAGTATAAAAATTATTTCAAATGCTCGAAGAATTTGGAAATCTCAGAAATCTTGTGCAGTTTTTTGTGAGTGATGTATCTGCTACGCCGAACAGTTTATCAGCCAGCCCTTGATTAATTTGGCCAGGTTCTTACGTCAGAGGCTATCTATAGGCTCCTCCATATGGCATTTAAAATTACTGAATATGTTTTTTCTGCTTAAGGTAATAAAGCAAATAAGACGAGCCACCAGGCGAAGCAGGCCGCATTGAAGGCCAAGAAAGCGCTAGATTTCTCAAAGGAGATCAAGGTAATTTTTCCTATATATACGATTGCATGTTTCATCTTAATAGATTGATGACCCATGCTGTGATTTATTGCATCAGGGTTCATACTGAAGCTGGAAAACCTAGAAAATAAGCCATTTTTGCAAAAAGTCAGGGTAACCCTGGAGTAGGCACGGGAGATTTCTATAATATTTATCAAAAGCAGGGAAAAGTTTGGGGAAAAACTGTTTAGTCCACATATAGCTTTTATTAACTCATTGCATGGTTGCTTGCAAAGTAGCTGTTCCATTTGTTGTCAGTAAATGTGAGCTTTGTCACTTTGCGTAGTGCTATAGGAAGTATATATACATATATATATACATACATACATACATACATACATACATACATACATACATACATACATACATACATACATACATACATACATACATACATACATACATACATACATACATACATACATACATACATACATACATACATACATACATACATGCATACATACATATACATTACCTATCTATTAGACTTCATTTTCCTTACCTATTTTTGTAAATCCGTGAAATAGGGGTCAATGATTTTTTTAGAATACTTTAGTGATTTTTAACGTTCTCATATTAACATTTACATCTTATTTCAGATTTTTTAGCTGCAAGTGTAAAGAATGATAATGTTGTTAAGTAATACATTGGTTGATTAGCACAGAAAAGCGTGAAATTTAGGAAAAGATAGGATGAAATATCATAAGTATATAAGCTATGTCACAAAATTGTATAAAACTTCACATGAAAGTGGCATGAATTCATAAAAGAATCCGTGAATTTTGGCTGGAAGGACCTGAGTCTACTCAATGACTGATTCATTTACTGGCTCTTGCACTTGCTACTTTCTCTTTAATTAATTCATATTTTATTGCTTTTATTTATCCACTTGCCCATTTGCCCATAGGAACAGATTGAGCGTGCTAAGACAAACATCACGAGAATAACCAAAGAAATAGCTGACGTGAGTAAGCTGATTGACCAGGCAGATGATGCTGTAACTAAAGCAGAGTCTGTCATTCCAAAGTACAACGATACACTATCTCGTGGCAAGACCATTCAAGTGCGAATCGATGACTACATTAAGAATAACCTCACATACACCATTGCAAGCATTCGTTACAAAATCAAGAACGCTAGAAGTCTAGCTAATCGTGTACCTGTGGCTGTTAACTTCGATGGGTCCTCATTTGCAATTTTAAGTTCACCTATTGATGGGGAGGTGCAGAATGACGTTTCGATGGATATCAGAACAGATCAGAAAGATGGCTTCGTGATGTATTTGGGTGATGGCCTTACTTCGGCAAGACGTAGGAGACAGTCGTCTTCAGGAAGTGTAAACTACATGGCATTGACATTGCAAGATGGCTTTCCCGTGTTTACAGTTGGAGCTGGTAGCACAGTTTCCAGGGTAAAGTCAAAATCTCCTGTATCAGACAATAAATGGCACACTGTCAAAGCATCAAGGTATGTCTCATATTTATGCAGTTGTCTAAGTTTTATGCATATAAAGATATATATAGGTAGATTGACATATCTTTGTCGATAGATTGACTATGTATATAGATTGACATACGCACACGTATAAGTATGTGTGTGTATATATATTATATA
>WIPJ01004074.1:41481-93088 GCA_018155075.1 Cassiopea andromeda | reverse complement strand
TATATATATATATATATATATATATATGATATACACACACGTATAAATATATTTATATATATAATGTACATACGTATAAATATATTTATATATACATGTATATTTATACGTATAAGTATATATGTATGCATATGTATATGTACATATGCTGTTTTCCTACACTTGAGTACATACACTGCTGTATGCAAACAATTATGTATGTATGTATGTATATATACCTATAATATACAGAACCAACTGAAGTTGTTTTAGAGACAATATTTACTACTAGCTTCAAGCGCTCTGGCAGCCTGTTCATGCTATATGCTGAGTTGTAGAATCAGGGTCTTTTCTTTGTTTGCCTCCTTTATTTTTTGCTATTTTTGCGAATTGACATCTCTCTTTCCATGTTCAGATCATATGACAAATTGGCCATTGAAGTCGGCCGTGCAGATGAAAGTAAACGGGAAGCAACAAGCATTTGGGCCTTTGATCTACCACCCGTTAAATTGTCGAAAGCTAGTGTAGTTGTCGTTGGTGGTGTACCTCAAGGAATGAAGTTGCCTACTGGTTTGGCAGGCAGTAACTTAATTGGAGCAATTGATCATATAGTAATTAATGGCGTTGAAAAAGGATTATGGAACTGGGAAGTAAGCACTTGTTTTGAATCTGAATAAACCCTTGCCGACGTATAAGCTGTTTGATTTTCCTAGCTTGCTATGTATAATTGGGGTCATTCATTTAGTGCGTACACACGAAAGGGGAGGTAGGCCAAGCAGAAGCGTACGCCATGCCTACAAGCGGGAGGGTGTTGACACATCTAAGTTCGTACGCAAAAGGTCCCTTTTTCATGTATTTTATAACATTTTCAAACGCAAGGTACTTTTAGAATCCTTTGTTTTCTTTGGTGACAACTTTTATTTCTATTTTATAAATCATTTGCTATGATTACTTTGTCTCTCAAATGTTTTGCCGTCTTGTTCTTTATTAAATTATTGATTGGATTTTTAGAAATATTCCCGTTAGAAATGCGGGCGGAGCCAGATGGGTAAGGTTACGTACGCAATCGGGGGTCATAGCAAGCGTACATGTGCGTACGATGCGAAGAGAGATTTGACGCCTATGCTGGGTAGATGGTGGATAGAGATGAGAGCAACCCCTTGATTTCAATCAACCTGTTGGAGACAGCCCTTTTGCAGGGATTCCTAATCAATTTGCAATTGCAATGATGTAGGAATAGTTAGCATTGATTCTTCAAGCAATTTGGTTGTAGTTTAGTTGACAGTGACAGCTACCCATTAGTGGGCTGAGACTTTCAATGTAGCTCTATTGCAGACCTTTTTGTAAAAGTTTTCGCTAGGACGGTACATCGCCCGCACCAAACCAGAAAAGAAAAGATGTGGAAAAAATCTAAATGTCGCCAATTTGGAAGCTGATCTTAGTAGATTGCTCCAATGGTTTGCAGAGAATGGTATGGTTGCAAACCAAAAAAGTTCCAGCTGATGTTTCTTGGATTGAATACACAAAGAAGACATTCAAGGAATCATATTGTCAGCAACAGATATTTTGTTAAGTTGCTTGGGGTTGAAATTGACAACAAATTAAAATTTGATAAACACGTTAAACATTGTGTTCTAAAGTAAGCAAGAAAATAAATACGTTTTCTAGACTAAGCAAGTATATTTCCTGAGAACAGGCATTATTAATTTCCAATTCGGTACTCCTATCGAATTTCTATTATTGCCCTTTGATATGAATATTCTGTGAAAAGGTGCAAACAAAGTGATCAACCGCACACATAAACGTGTTCTTCGAATGCTCTATGAAGACTGTGAACGTCCCTTTGAGGATTACTTACCAGCAGTGGTAGTGTTTGCATTCATTCGAAAAATTTATAGAAATTTTCAAGTCAATATGTTAATAGCGGAGCCTAGAGTTCTTGGATAGAGAGAGACAAAAGGGCACACTATCTGTAGTTCGCTAGATCTCATCTGAATTCCCACAATTCATACATCAAATATTAATTGAGCAGCAACAACACATTTGAACAATAACACATTTAACATTTATAACAAATAAATCATCTTAGTCCATCACTTGTGTGGGAATTTCATGAAAAGAAGTGTGTACAGTATAATCTAAGGACAAAGAACCTTTGCAAATTACCTACAATAGGAAGTACAAGCTTTGGGTTGGAATCGCTGTCTGTTAGGGAGATTGTCCTTTGGAATATCCTAGATGACAGTATCAAAAGTGAACCAACTCATCTAACATTCAAAAACAAGATAACAAATTGGTCTGGAAAAGAATGCACCTGCAGGATCTACCGATAACTTGTTATTTTAGTATATGATACCTTGTATGTAGTTATTTCGTTTTTTGTATTGTAAATAGTTGGTTTAATTTAGTATTAAGTTACTGTTGCATATATACCCACTACAAATGTGGATATATGAAAAATATGAAAAAAAACAATCAGCTTAGTAGGACGATTGGACAATAATCGCCGATGATCGTGAGAAACAAATTTTTGGGTACATCCTCAACAGCAATGATCGCCAACGTTGTGCGATATATGAGAACCAGGCTTAAAAAACAGGGGACCAAGAGGTGATCCTTGTGGAACATCAAGAGATAGTCTTCTATAAGTACCACATGACCCATTAATCTTAGCTCTTTGTGTTGTGTATCGTCTAAGAATCTGTGAAGGCCTATCTCCACTAGACGATTTTTAAGACGATCGTCATAAAAATCGTCTGAAAATCTCATGATGACACATGCGCAGTAGCAAACAGAATCGTTAATGAGATCTTCAGCGGAATGTTAAACAAACTGGTTTTAACTTTTCGTCGAGCGCTTGACGATCTTCTTGACGATTCTGGTTCCTACTGCGCATGTGTCGTCACGAAGTTTTCAGACCATCGTCATAAAAATTGTCTAGTGGAGATCGGCCTTAAATGAGGCATAGTGACTCACGGCTGTATCCGTAAACATTTAATTTTGCCAAAAGAATAATAATAATTTGCGAATATTTCAACAGGATAACCTATCAATACTTATAGATATTGTTATCATTAGGGTCCTGCTTAGGTCATGTATGATTAGCTTTGGCATTTACAAAGACACGTTTTATTAGTTAGAGAAAGCATTTCAGAATGCTTAGTACCTATGCTTAGTCATACATTGATGCTGTCCTTCTTGTTTGTAGAAACAAGGCAGCCTAAAGCCAGTGGCTCCTCTTCAGATGAAGTCAGTAAAGCCATCGCTGCAGTTCTTTGGCGATGGTTACTTGAAATACAAGCCTAATTTCAAGGATAATGTTTTCCGAGAGGTATCATTCAAGTTCAAGACAAGGCAGAAGAATGGCCTGCTTTTGTATAGCCCTTACAATCACGACTATTTCAAAAATCTGTTTGTGTCATTTGAAATAGTAGACGGTAAACTTGTTTACCAATATAATAATGGCTATGATAGTGACAAGGTATCTATTATTTACACGTCTCCAAATGACGTTAATGATGGGAAAGTGCATTCCGTTGTAAAGTCAAGAACTCAGTTTAAACTTGATGGAAAAGTAGTTAAATCATTTACAATGGATTCGCAAGAGTTGTCAGCTACAACAATCTTTATTGGGGGCGTTCCGTTTGGCGAGAAGTTGGCTGCAAGGTATGGTAGTTGTGAAAGCATAAGTATCAAATTTTGATTGGCTAACAAAGGAGTCAACATCGAAGGATTCCTGCCAATAATGATTTGACGTCTATGCTAGTTTTTAATGTTTAAGAGAACAGTAAGCTCCGTTTTTTATTTTAGAGGGCCTCAAAGTGTTGATAGGAAAAGGGCAATGCTTTGCTTTTCATTCTAAGAGACTTACCTTTATGGTACATACTATGCAGTGTTAAGATGTAGTAAAAGTTCTTCCTTTGTCAGTGGCACATAACATAGGGCAATGCCTAATTACGTTTCCAGTAGCCCCAGGCCACACGTCTGCTGATGCAGTGAAAGCTGAAAGAGCGGGCTGGTCCAGTGATAGCTATGTGTAATTAGCTTTCCACTCCATTCTCAGATATCGAGCACCAGATGAGAATACAGTGGGTACCATTTCTGCAGTCTTTGATATGACTCGGCCTGGGCGTGAACCCACGAGCTTTTGGTTGTGAGGCAGCCACTGAAACCAATAGGCCTCCTCTTATGGTGCAGTAAAGGGTTAAGCTGGGGTCACCTATACGTTTGTGCATTGAAGTGCCTGTTGGAGATGACATTTATCCGCCCAATATTGCCACCGGGTACCCATTTGCAACTGGGTGGACAGACAGCAAGCATTCAGTCATGGTTCTAGTGTAGCTCGTACTATTAACCTTACGTGCAGCTGGCAAGTGCTCTACCGCTACGCTAACTCTTTCATAATTATGAAGTAAGCTGTCATCTGCTCACGTGCCTAGGACGTCTATATCACGTGTCCATCTTGTTATGGTGAAATATAGAGTCCAGATCCCAAAGCTCATAACTGAACATGCCAAAAATGGATTTAACTACTCTGCCTTAAAGGCTTGCAGTGATATCCCAGCAAATATTAGAGAATTCCAAGCACTTGGGTGCGTCAAAGTATAACTAAAAGCGCACTTGACGAGCTAAAAATGCTAAGAACAAATCACTAAAATACGACCCTCTTGAGGAAGAGCCCATTTTTTGCTGGATTAAAATACTGCTTAACGCTATAGAGGTACTCGTGTATAAATTTCCTCTAAAAAAACGCAGCGGCGTTCTATGAAAATCGAACTTTATGATGCGGCGTTTACTAGAGGATGGCGTTCCTTAATGGATGCCATTCATTGCGAAATGAAAAACAAAACTTGACACTATGTTTTCTTTTCAAAGATAATGGTAAAAAAAGTGTTTCAAAATTGAAAACTGTACGCAGTATGGAAAGGCACCAGAGAATGTAAATATCACTGTCTCAGTTGCAGTTCACGTCCATGATGTGAACTAAGTAACGCGTCGTTCACTAGAAAGCAACGTTCTTTAGAGGGAGGCGTTAATCAGAGGACAACGTTCTTTAAAAGAAATACGGTAATGATGGTGATGGTGACGATGATGATAATGATGATGATTATGTTGATGATGACAATGATGATGATGAGTGCTGAGTGATGTTAATGATGATGATGATGATGATGATGATGATGATGATGATGATGATGATGATGATGATGATGATGATGATGATGATGATGATGATGATGATGATGATGATGATGATGATGATGAGTACAGAGCAAACACTAGTTTTCAAATTACCTGATGCTGTATTTTATATATTTTGCCTCTAAATATTGTAATTGAATTCATATTTTAATGTTATTGTATGAGTGATAATTTTCACATTGGGCTTTTATTCTCTTCAAATTTAGCACCGTCACTACTGTACCATTCAAGGGATGTTTTGTATCAGATTCCTCAAAAGTCCTGGTCCTTTATAGAACATCAGTAGATACATCATCTATAACAAGTTTTCTTGGCTTCAAGAACTTCAAACTCGGATGCAGTGACACCGTGTGTTAAGTTTCATTCATGGTTCTTCTTCATTAGTTTGGAATTCGATTGATACCTAAAACATCAGTTGGCTTTTTTGAGTGCTGTTTTGTGGTTATTGATGGGATGCAATATATTTTTTGATATGATATGTATATATATATATATATATATATATATATATATATATATATATATATATATATATATATATATATATATATATATATATATATATATATATATATATATATATATATATGTATATTTATTTATTTATTTATTTATATTTTTATATTTATATTTATATATCGTATCATGCAATGCATTACTCATTGCTATATATGACGTATGATACTCTTTTGGTGCCAAATAGTAGAGGGTATAATAAGGAGGGAGGACTAACATTTGTGCGGTTATTGGGGGGTGGTTATTAATAGATGCAGGTCATCGTTCAATGGACAGTATAGGGACCCAAACATTACTACAAAATTATTGCAATTGATAGTAAACATTGTATTAGTATAAGTTGTATAGTTTGTTTTGATTTCCTCGTATTGATTTGCGTTGACAAAGCCAAAGTATTTTATTTTCGTATTCTTTTTGAAACTTGAAGTTTTTGGGTTAGTAAAGTAGAGGGGAGGTGGATTTTCTTCAAAATTACTTAGTTGGATGTGTTTAAATAAATAGAAATGGGTGGTGAAATTTCAAAACTTTGCAATTGTCGCCCCCCTGCTATTCGGTGCCAAAGCCTACATGAATTATAAATGGTGTGTATATAGGTGTTGTTTTATGGCGTGGTATGCTGTACTGTGGTTTGGTGTGTTATGATGTGGCAAGGATGGTATGTTATGGCTATTATGGTGTGAGTGTGGTATGGTGGACGGTATTGTGCCAATGGTATGGTGAGAGGAGTAGTGTGTTGGTGCTACTGTGTGGTATGATGTAAAATTGATATATGGTATTTGTTATATGTGCTGGATGTAGTAATTCACAGTAGGATCTTTTGTGATTTTATGTTGTAATGCATACTTATCATGTGGAAATGATCAGACATTTTATTTACAAATTGTTGTGGTTGAATATCTAGGTGTACAGAGCAGCTGCGTTCAGAGACCCAAAATCATACTTGTCAGTTAGGGCAGAGTCTTGTACAGCTTCTAGTACGTCAAGATTTGGATTCAGCTTCCAAACTTTATTGTCACGAGGTGTGCTATTCTTTGGACAAGGAGATGGGGTATGTTACTTTACTAGTCATTTGAATGTGATGCTGCTAATAGGAATCGATAATTTAATGAAATCTAAAATATTGGAGAAAATAAGATGTTAGTACTGGACATCTGAAGTAGTTCAAAAAGTTAAACTGTTTCCTTCCTTATTTTGATTCAATTTATTCTTCTTGTTCTTGAGTTTTTAGTTCTTAGGTCTTAGATCTTTCAAATGATTTGGCATTTAGCAGTTTTCCTCCAGTGATAGCTACTGTAACGAACGCGGAATACCTTTTTGGTACATGATGAACAAAATGAAAATTGATATATTTCCAAACTGAAAGTACATTAATTCTAAATCCCAACAATACCCTCTACTAGCTCCTTAATCTAACTCTTTCACCATTTCTCTCTCCGCCCCCTTACCTCTCCCCCCAGTCTCTCGTCCACAACCTTGCTCCTCCGATTGAGTATGCCAAAGATGAGTGTGTTGAATGTATTATAGCGAAAGCCCCTTTTGCAGTCATAATACCAGCACCAGGTCCAAGAACAGTGTATAAATAGTTGAACTCTTCATTCAATTCTTGTACTGAGCGCATCTACTGTAATGTTCCATTATTTTTCACTGAGATAAGAATTTATTTCAAAAATATAGGGTGTTCTGTATCACGGTTTCCTAAGTTCCGAAGGTCCCTCAGTCCATAAAGTAAAACGTATGTGTGTTCTGTTATAGGGTGCTGAAGTTAGTATGATTATCAACGATGATGGAGCTGTTTCCATGTCTGTAAAAAGCGCAGCTGGAAATATTGGAATGCTTGTGACAGACAAGAAAAACCTAAACGATGGAAAGTGGCATATGGTTGATGTATCTCATGACCGGACAAGGTGAATGGAGAGTTTTTGATCAGCTTTCACTATTTCCAGTTCATTAGCAATATTTACAATTTCAGCACAAGTGCAGTTTTTTGCTAGTAAATCTTAAATTTATGTTTTCGCTATTATTTCTTGCTTTAGCCTTGCAAAAGCATAATGTTTGCTTTCAAGTATAACAATAGCATAGTTAGATTTATGCTTGTGAATAGTAGTCTTTATATATTGAAGGGCTTGTTTTGCTGCACCGTACTACACTATACTGTACTCTTCTATTCTCTACTGCCTTTCACTGCAGTATACTTTACTGCACTTCACGGTACTGTACTGCATTGTACTGTACGGCACTGTACTTTACTGTCCTGTACTGTACTATACTATACTCTGCTATGCTGTACTGCGCTGTATTGGATTGTACTGTACTGTACTGTACTGTACTGTACTGTACTGTACTGTACTGTACTGTACTGTACTGTACTGTACTGTACTGTACTGTACTGTACGGCACTAATGTAGTGAACTATGCTGTGCTGTAATGTGGTATACTATACTCTACTATACTGTATTGGACTCTACTGTACTATATTGTCATGTAATATACTGTAATGAACTATATTATACTGTAGTATACAGTTATCTACTGTACTATACCAGTCCATGCCCGGAAGAAATTGTGCAAGAGGGGTAATTCGCACGTGTGCCCTTGTCTGCACGAGCGATTGCTCTTAGTTCTTTGGAATTGCACGTGCGGTCCAAGATTTGTGTATCCAAAATTGTTGCTCAAGCACGGCAAATGTTTCATTTAGGATAAAACAATAACACAGAGTGAAAGCAATAGGTAACAGTGCCTAGTGTTGCAGTTGTGACAACGAAGTTCCTATTTGACACGTGCGATTGCACGGTTAATAGTGATTTTCAGGCGAGCGATTTTTCGCTCGTGCTTGGGATTTTGCCCGTGTGTGGACACGCGCACATGCGATCGCATGTGTCTCCAGGCATGGACTGCTATACTGTAATGTAATGTACTGTAATGTAATGTAATGCAATGTAATGCAATATAACGAACTATACTGTAATATACTGTACTGTGCCGTAACGTACTGCACTGAACTATGCTATACTATACTGTGCTATAATCAACTGTATTGCACGGCACTGTAATGAACTGTACCGTACTGTACTGTGCTGTATAATACTATACTCTACTTTACTGTACTCTACTATACTCTACTGTACTGTATAAACTGTTTACTTGTTTCTTCTTTTGGACAAATAGTTTTACAAATGCATTGGTATTTCCTAATATATATTCATTTACTTCACTTTGTACACCAGGCTTAAAAATAGTATTGTACTTAGTCCAGTCAGTTACTTTCACACATACACACATACAGATATACACACATACATATATACATACATACATACATACATACATACATACATACATACATACATACATACATACATACATACATACATACATACATACATACATACATACACATACATACATATATATACATACATACATACATACATATATACATACATACATACATACATGCATACATACATACATACATACATGCATTTATTTCTTCATTATATGACACACCCTGTTATAGGTATTCTAGTAGTTGGAACAGTACAGTGTAATGTAAAAAGTCGAATTTGTTAAACAGAATAATAGCATTTTAACATTACTTTCAGCCTTAAAACAATTTTTATCTTCTTTTCCAGCATATCATTGAAAGTTGATGGAAAGGCAAAAGCAGTTAGTTTCAATGAAAATATCCAAAAAAATTGGAAAATGTACTTTGGCGGCTTGCCACCCAGTATAAAGATTGATGGTATCACTACATATAGCCTTAATGGAAATATCAAGAATATTTATTGTGGTTCCAGGTACGTTCATTATATTTCACCATTTTGTTTCGCGTGCTCGAGTATATTGCCTGAAAGGAAGCATCGTTGTTTAAGAAGAAATTTGTCGATTTCATTGCAGTAAGTTGAACTGTCGGGAACATTTTGTCATATTTATGTTGTCCTGTCGTCAGCAGAATTTTTCTGTGTCACAGTCGTTGAACTACATGCATTTGGTTTTAAAATTTTAAGGACAATTTCATTTCTGAAGAAACTTTCTGTCCAAAAGTATTGGTGCTTGCAAATTGTAGGAAGTACAAAAAGCCTTTATTAGTCTTATAGAGTCTTTTGAAATGTCGGCGAAAATATGCTCTCGAAAATTTGAACTCCAAAGTTTTACAGTTCGAAAATTGTGGCAGTAAGTGCAGGTAGAATTTTGGAAATTTTCTTTGAACATCTTTAGAATTCTTCTTATGCAACCCACCTTTAACATCCTCTCTTCGTAAAGGAAGACTGCCAATAATTAAACATACGTTTTACTCCTGCCATTATCATTCATGATACTCTCTTCTTACTTTTTTAGTGGTATTGATCTAAATTTGAAGACTGTTGATCGTAATAAAGTGACATTGGCAGAGAAAGTTCTACCACCTTTGATTCCATTGACAACACTACCTCCAACGACAACATCACCACCAACTACAACCATAATGAGCACAACAAAGAGGTTTATTGTAGACCCAATCAAGGCGTCTACAACAGACGCGGCAATGGACTCAACAACCAAGCTACCATCAACGCAAATGAAGACTACCACTGAGCCACGTACTACAACAGAACCCCCTACTACCACCCAACCACCATCTACCACAATACCTCCAACCACTACTCAAATGCCAACTACCACGGCAGCACCAACCACGACCGAACCACCAACTACCACTCAACCACCAACGACTACCCTACCTCCTACTACCACACAAGCACCAACGACCACTCAATCCCCAACTACCACCCAACCACCAACCACTACCCTACCTTCCACTACCACAGAAGCACCAACGACCACCCAAGCGCCAACTACTACACAACCACCAACTACTACCCAGCCTCCTACTACCACAGAAGCACCAACTACCACCCAACCTCCAACTACTACACAACCTCCAACTACCACTGCAGTGCCTACCACCACTCAACCACCAACTACCACAAAAGAACCGACGACTACAAAATTGCCAACTACCACACAGCCACCGCCTACCACTGCAAAGCGAGTTTTCACTACAAAGCCTAAGTCTAGCTGTTCTGGCCCTTATATGCCGACTGGAGAAGGCTATGGATTTGGATTGGCAAAAACAAGCTACAAGTCATTCTCTGTAAATTCTGGATCTCTCTACTTAAAGTATGTTGTTATGCAATTGCTGATTGTTGCTCTTTCGCTTTTATATGTAGATGGTCTTTTTTATTAAAGGTAAAGCATGGTAAATAGTCTGTTGGTGCTACAGAACTTTATTACAGCACGAAAAAGCGGCAAAATTCTTCTGACATACTGAAAACTTTGTTCGTCCAACACTCGGCAGAGTATGAAACATTGTATAGAGAAAGAAAGGTGAACCGAAATAGATAACCGAAATGTATGAACTCCTTCAGAAGACAGGAAATGCCCACAAAGATGTATTAATGTAGAGCTCCTTGAAAATTTTCATTGTAATCCTTGAATCGTCTTTGAAACATCCTTAAATTTGATTATCAACATCCTGCACGAACCCTGTCCTAAGCGATCCTTCTGGGCACACAGTGTCGCCTCTTGTTGGGTAAATAGTGAGCAGGCATTTAGCAAGTTTTCTCTTGAAATCAACTGGCCCTCTGTTCAGTGCACTATTGGTTTGTTGCAGAGTGCCAGTATTTACGGCAGCCAGTTTTACTTGTGACAAACTACCTCAAACAACATCACGATGGTGCAACTGACTTTCTACTTGTGCTTAGTAATGCCTACTAATAGAGAGTTTACTCAACACGACGCGCCTGCTGACGACGAGCCAAAGAAGTCAAGAAACGAGCGCGGTCACGCCATCCTTTCGCAAGCATTGGCGCGAATCTGAATATCGCGCTAATTTCTAGACTCCTTTGGCTTGTCATGAGCAGACGCGTCGTATTGCGTAAACTCTCTAATACTAGAAGTACACAGAAGAGGCCATGCCACAAATATCCCAAGATAAATACATGCATGACAATTTATCGTGTTTATCTGATTCATTTGATAGTTAGCCAGTTCCATTCTTCTCTAGATTTACCGTAAGTCCCCGAATTGGCCTCATCTCATTGAAAAAGCCCCGTCTCAAATGTCCCCACCCTAAAGTTACAGATTGTTAATAAACTCCCCTCGAATAAGCTCCCACCCAAGCATGTGACTGTAGTTATTTGAGATTTTATTAGCGCTTTATAGAGTTTAGAAAGAAAATGCAGCCACTATTGCTTGTATTGGTAGCATCAAAAGGTAGCTTAATGTTAGAGTAATTTCAAATAGAATATGACCAACTATTAGAAACATTTTAAAGCTCCCCTCGAATAAGCTCCTTTACAAAAACCCAAAAATAAGATTCCAGGGGAGCTTGTTCGATGATTTACGATACCCATCGAATCATACCATTTGGTGCGCATTTGTAAGCGAACAGTCAGCCACTGCTGGGTATATGACTTTTGCTGCGGGGACTTATAAACTACAAACGACGTATCGTCAACTAGCGTATATCATTACTTGGTATCAAACCCTAATTGTCTTTTCCAGGGCAAAGTATTCCTTCTCGTTGTCAACCACATCTGCTAATGGCATTTTGCTAATATCCTTGAATCAAAAGAGAACAAAGTTTGATTACGAGATCCTGTATTTGGAAGGAGGCAAGATTAAGTACACCTTCAATTTAGGGGCTGGGCCTCTGACAATCGCTTCCGCATCAACAGTGAATGATGGAAAGAAGCATTCTGTGCTGACGACAAGGAAGTCTAGGAATGGAAAATTGACAGTTGATGGTGTGGTTGTTCAAGGCAAAAGCCCCGGCAAGCTAACATCAATGAACTCGATTATAAGGCTGTTTGTAGGTGGTGCCCCAAATAACTTCGCAACTTTCCAGAAAATACCAGTAAGTGTTTCCATTTGTGCGATACTATACTTAGCATATTTGATGGTTCTGTAAGGGGAAATTCATAGTTCGAATGTGTACGCGCTTGTCTCTTCTTTAAACACCATTGCCTTCTTTTACTCTAACTATCTTACTCCATCTCACTCCATTTCATTCTATTTTATTCCATCCTCCAATCGATGCCCGGAGACACGTGCGATCGCACATGAGCCTTGCCACACTCATGCCAGCACCGCTATTCAAGATGCAATCGCAAGTGCCAAATGAGAACTTCGTTGTCGTAACTGCAATACTAGCGGTTGTCACCATTTGCTTTTTGTGTTTTATCCAGTTCTATGCTAAATGGGACGTGGAACCCATGTCAACGGCAGGATATTCTGTTTTTCATCATACTTGTATTTCGGATACACAGACCAAGTATCGCACGTGCAGCTTCATAAAATTCAAATAGCAATCACTCATGCGGATGAGGGTGTATGTACGACTTAAAGATGCACCATTTCCTCCGGGCATGGACTGAAGTGTCTCATTTATCTCAATATCTTTCTCTGTCTCGCCCAAGAACCCTTCGAGCATGTATCATTTCTGTGCCACAAGCAAACAGTAAACAGATCTTATACATTGTCGTGCATATATCTGCGCATTTGTTGTCTTTAGTCCAACTTTTCTTGTCACTTTGCTTGCTACAAGCGGAGTTCTGAGGTCCCTAGTCTTTGGATGCTCTATGGCGGGTTACAGCAAGCAAGATTACAAGCAAAATTAGTTGTATGAGGCCATTGGCGAGGTGGAAGAGGGATAGGGGGGCCGTGATGACCCCCAGCTTGGAATTAAGCCTGACGAAGAAAAAGAAGAGTTATTATTCTGATTGCGCTTGATGTAAAATCTATTTCACGGACTAGTTAGATACCCTTACTTTTGCTACAAATGATCCTAAAATAGCATGTTTCAAGCAGCTGGGACCTTCAATTTGAAAATTATCCTCCGGGCCCAACAATGGTGGGCCCTTAAGTAGATACTGTGCATGAAAGACAGTCAATGCATCAAATTTTTTGGACAAGTAGCCTTCCATCAAAGCCCGTCACATTTTCGCAGTATTACCTTAATAGTCTACCACTTTAATGAGTTGTTCGAAAATCGATCTCAAAGGCCTTAACCAATTGTATTCTTGCATCCATAGTATGCATAACTTCTACATGTTTTGAATTTCTAGCCACTCACCTCTCCACCTAAAAAGGGGCCAGCTACACGGGCTCAGCCCCCCAGTGAGGCAAAACCCACCACGCTACTGTATGAGGCTCATGGCAAGCAACTGTCTCCTTATTTTTACGGTTTGATCTATACTCCACTTCATGCTAGTAAATGTCAAATTATGCTTCATGTCAGTCTATCTCAAACTAAATTATTCGTATTAAATGCCAAAGTATGCTGCATATCAGCCTAAACTTAAATTGTTCTTTTTCAGTCTGCTGTAAGAAGGAGCATGGTTGGGTGCATTTCAAATTTGAAAGTGAACAACAAAGTGTTGAAATCTGATGAAGAAACTGTAGGAGTTACAGGCTGCCTTCCAGAATATTCTGCACCTGGCTTATTTTTTGGCAGTGGTGGTGGATATGGTTATTTAAGTACGTACCATATTTAATGGACATCCATAAAGGACGTCCGCAACTCAGGAGAGGGAAGGGCTAGCAAAGATAGGAACAAAAGGGGAGAGAGTAAGGGGGCGTAAGGAGAAATCCTTTACAGGGATGTTATTTATGGGATGTCTTTTGATAGTTGTCTTTTTGAGAGAAAAAGAGGGTATATACAATTCATTTTACTATCACTTTCTACGTAGATATTTCTTTTTCAAAGCGCTTCTAGATGTTCATACCTCATGCAGTCCTCGAATCGTCCTCTTACGCAAATAAACTATTACAGTGGATACACAGGTGTGTGGTGTGCGTGCGTGCGTGCGTGTGTGCGTGTGTGCGTGCGTGTGTGTCCGCATAGACAAGGGATTGGGGCCTTATTTAAAAGTGGGATGGTATCAATGAGGTGCTGAGAGGGACTTAAAGTTGGCCAAAATGTATGGGCGTCCTTTTTGAATGACCCCTTGAGCTTGAACGATGTTGAGGAAGTCTAAGGTAATGAAGAAGGTAGTAATAAAGAATTAAAGCCACTTAGGTCAGAGAATTGGCTCAGATCAGTACTCTCAGGTGCCAAATTAACGTCCCTCCGCTTATTAATTTTTCGATTTTTGTCCAACCCCCCGAACCTTCTTAAGACTTTCCGTTTATTAATTTTAAGGAGATTGACTTGCTTTTACAAACCCCTCAGTTCATTCCCTTTCTTTGTTAGTACTTTTTACGCCCAATTTTTATAGTCAAGTAGCTTACTGCTGTATATATTTTTTATACTTTATTACAACCTGTTTCTGCTCTTTCCGTCCTTGTATAATAATTTAAAGCCTTTTCTCAAATTCCGACCCCCTCCGTTTATTTTGACCCCACCGTTTATTAACTTTCGGAATTTTTTCCGACCCCCTTGCTTATTAGGACCCCCCGTTTATGTGGCACTTGAGAGTACAGATCAAAATGCCCACTGAAAGGTATTGGCTGCAATTGGATTCAATGTACTAATGGTTGAACTGTTCTGAAGAGAATAGTTGTTAGCTGATAATGAATACAGCATTGCAGAACGCACATTTTTACAGTATTTACCTCTGTTTTCATTTAGGCAAAAACTTCATTGGAAAGAAAGTATTATTGAAGTTCACTGTCAAGCCACGAAGTGATACCGGTGTGATATTTTACATTGCCAAGAATAACTTTGACTACCTTACTGTTGAACTACACAAAGGAGAGGTATGGCATTTTTGTGTCTAAATTGCAGTTACTGTAGGCCCGCTCTGCTTGGTAAATAGTTAAGGTTAGCAATATTACACTGATAGAACTCAACATAAATATTTTTACCAGTATTCTAACGTCAATAAATATAAGACTAGATTGGTTTTTAACAACTTAAATTCAATTATCATTAGTGGAGATAGTATATGCGTGAAGAGACGATATCCCGCCATATTTTAGCCTTGCTTCAATTTAAGGTCAATTCAAGGAATGAAGAGAATTGTACATGTATTATATGTAATTTAGTTAAATGGCAAGTCTATATCACATTGATAATTTATAGATGGTTCGTCTAAATTTCACTATGCAATTTGGGTATCATGTGCACATTCAACTTTTAGTTTCGATAACTGCTGGCATTGCTACTCTTTGCCCTTACTACACCTTTTGCCCCGAAATAAAATTTTCAAAAATTTAGATTTGATGCACTTATACTTTCCTGTTTATTTGTTCAGCTGATATTTCCTGTCATTGTATAGTACATGTCCAGGCAATGTTGCAATAGTCAATTTTGCACTACCGCACGATTCCTTATTTGAATGTATTTATATATTCAAAGCGTTGTATTCTCTAAATATTTCAGGTGCAAGTATCTGTGCAGAATGGTGCTGGCCAGTTTGAGGTTATCGTCCCTCCTGCTCCTGGCTCATCATTCTGTGATGGAAAACTCCACGATATTCTTGTCGATAAAGCAAATGACAAAGTAACTGTCACTGTCGATTCCCTGCCGTCAAAATCAGCTTCTAAGAGCGGATCGACATCAGTTGACGCTGGTGGTAATGCTTATATCGGTGGAATACCAGGTAAAACTTCCGACCTTATTACCTTTTTGGGTTCGAATTCATCAACAGTTAAAATAGGATGCATTGTCATTGTAGCTTACAGTCTATTGCCATGGCAATAGATGATGTAATTGAAAATGTAATAGTATTATACTGTACAATCATATACCCACTCCCACATACGAGCATCACTTCTATCACGCTAACAATACTACCATATCCTCGATATTACCTTGCTACCATTACAAACTCGCTACCAACACTACTACACCACCATCACGCCACAGGTATATCAATTCCTCTAGCACTCCACAACACCACACCGACACACCTAACACAAGTGACATACTTCACCAGTCCATACTCGGAAGAAATTGGTGCTCGAGCGTCAATTCGCACGCACACCCTTGACTACACGAGCGATTGATCTTAGTTGTTTCAGGTTGCACGTACGATCCCAAGATTCTTTTATCAGAGATAGAAGCATAACGAAATAAAAGAGTATCCAGCAGCTGAGCTGGGTCTCATGTCTCATTTATTATTAAGCAAGATAAAACAAAAAAGCAATTGGTGACAATCACTAGTGTTGCAGTTGCGACACCGAAGTTCCTATTTGGCACATGCTATTGCATATTTAATAGCGGTGTTGGCACGGGCGATTTTCGCTCTAGTTGGAGATTTTGCACGTGTGTGGACTTGCGCATGTGCGATCGCACGTGTCTCAGGACACGGGCTTCTTTACACACCTCACACAGCACTGAGACATCTCACACATCGATTAGAGTACCCACCATTACAGTCTCATTAGTTGAACGTCCTGTCGCCAAGTGACGGTGTGTATTCACGGGTCTTTTACCTCATTCCACATTTCCATCTCAAAACCTAACATTCATTTGTCTTTCACTTTAGCCTCGATCAAATCCTTTTATGGAGTGAGATCCCGTACGTCCTTCAATGGTTGCATAGTGCAGTACCTATACAGAGGAAAAGACAGAACAGCGGATATAGTGCCATTTGACTTGGCTATGAGAGGATGCAAGTAAATAGTGGGATTGTTATTCCTAGCTTTAATTTTTACTTATTTTCCCTTTAGTTAAGCTTTATCAGATTGCATTCATTTAACTGTCAAGTTGCCATATTTCTCAATACTATGCAGAGTAATGCAACGTAGCAGTTATTGCTTGACTTCACTTGACTCCCCCTTTGCTACTTATTCTCATATTTCTCTAAGCGATGCGTTAGGATAGATTTGACTGTGACGAAGGCGCACTTGTTGAGGTTTCTTGCTATTGCTGACAGGTTCCCATTGTTCCTTTAGTCTACAATGCCTTAGCTATTCTTTCGATTTGAAAAAGGCTCCCTACGCCAATGTGATAAGAATCTAATATAGCTCTACAAATATGCAATATACTCACTGCTTGTTGTAGAAACTTACAACTAAACTCAGTCGATCGTTCTTATGTTGTCGCTAGCACACGAATTATCCTTCGCAAGCACACGAGTTATCCTTCGCAAGCACACGACTTATCCTCCGCAAACACATGTTAGAACCAGTGAAGAGTTGTTCCGATATGTAAGGTGAAGTCAACACCCCCCTGTTCTTTTCATACTTTTTACTGCTTATCCAAATATGTTTTGCTTAATTTCTGCTTTATGTTTATCTTTTACCAATGTTTTTTGCGATATTTTTATACGTTACCTCAACTTATTAACCCAAGTTCTTTGTTATTAAACAGCTTATTTTCACTGGACTTGTCGTCTTAGAATGCAAACTGCGTGACGTATCTGTGACACTTAAAAACAAGAGTCCTTTTCATAGTACCCCAAATTTGTGTAGCTGTTTAGCTGAAGAAGACTGATTGTCCATAGTCACCTTTTTAAGGCTCCAACTTCGTGTATACTATATGCATCAATTTCCTATGTCCTCCGTCAAAATCTATAATTAGCTCATGCATATTTCGGTCTAGGCTGGATATTGGTGTCCTGGAAGCTAGCTTTTTGAGAAGTAAGCCACTGATGGACATTCTAGTTTATTTCTCTAGCTCTGACGCTCGCCCATAAGCCAGTTTAGATATGAAGTTGCATTTGAAAGGACCTTTCACGATCTGAAACTATGTCATTTGCGCCCCATGTGTCATTCAAGTTGATGCTTTTGTTTCGAGTTTTCAACCATTACGTCTTGTGGTTTGTTTTCTGTTCGAATAGCGACCATATTTAGACTATATTTACTTAGCACTATCAATGTTAAAGAATTTCAGTAAGCATCGAAATGCATAGGCAATCGTCTGCTGCTTATCTTTGATACATGTTATTAAGAGCGTACACGTGAACTCTAGCTGCTTTCATAAGTCTCTAGGTTACATTTGAGGCCCCCGCCAAAATGTTACACCATGCATGGGCAACTTACAGCCTGCAAAGAGCTCCAGTCCAGCCCGCGAAGTATCTTCTATGTCCTCTCCTGTGAATTTATGACTTTTTGAAAAGTCTGTGAAATTCCCTAGTCCAAATAACACTACACAGTGCGTTGTATCAAGATATACAAGATCATTCCCTACGATGTGGATGAATTTTTCGAATACTAGGCCGTTATGGAAACTATATATCGCCTGAGAGCCCAGTGCTCCATGATTATGATAAAAATGCCTTCGGAGGGCTAGATATACCTGTATTTTGTAACAATGTAAGCGCATGCGCACAATTTCACATCACATTTTTTCTGTTCATGGCCTGCGGGCTTTGAAGAAAAGCAGATTGTCACCCTCGTGAGAAAAGGTTCCCCATGCATGTCTTAAACTGTCAACCTTACATAAATTGCCTAATGTTGTTCTAGTTTCCCCCTTTCTTGCGTTACACAACAGTCATATGTTATTATCCCAAATATGTTTCTCAAATATTCACTTGATTCTAATGAGGAACCTTTTTGGCTCTGGGTACTCTCAGGTGCCAGATAAACGCCCCCCCCCGCTTATTAGTTTTTCGATTTTCCTTCAACCCCCCGGACCTTATTAGGACCCCCGTTTATTCATTTTAAAGCAATTGACTAAAGTTTCATGACAAAATAGCGTACTTCTATATGTATTTTAGTTTTATGCTCTATAACAACCTGTTTTTGTTCCTTCCGTCCTTGTACAACCATGTAAATTCGTTATTCAAGTTCCGACCCTCTAGTTTATTTTGACTCTCCACCCGTTTCTTAAATTTCAGAATTTTTCCTGGCCCCCCTGTTTATTAGGACCCCCCGTTTTTTTGGCACTTGAGAGTATAGAAACCAGGCATTCGAAAGCTTCCTTTAATTGTTAAATATGGTCGTATTAGAGCATTGTATACCGGTTGCGTCGTTAAAACAAGTGATTTAGAAATTGATTAGGATACATTTACATGAAGACCGCTAGCGAAATACTGCGAGAATTTCCAAAATTTATTTGTGAATTAAGCATTTTGATTTATTAACTTCTTTCTTTTTAAATCTCACTTGTGCTATATGGTGTGCACTTTTCATACATGGAATAGTAGAGATACATAGTAGCAAAGTCACATAAATATTACGTCTGCAGGTATCTAAGACTATCACGGGGCGCCACCAAATCAGAGAATTCAGGAAAAATCATAGAAGTTTTGTTCAATAAAGGAAAATCGGGGGAAAAGAGATTTTGTAAAAATCAAGGAAAATCAGGGAAGTTTTAAGTTTCGTATTGTTTTATTTCAGAGCAATGACTATCTTTATGTTCAATCATGCATGGAAAGACAAGAAGTGCCCCCACTTGCATGCATGAATTGATGACATCACATGTTACTGTGAAGGACCATGTGACACCCTAAGGGGTGTGGTTAAATTTCAGAGCAAAATTGTTGATAAAATTTGCGAGAAATAATCGCAAACCTGCGCTAGGCTACACAGTTCAATAAAAGAAGGAGGGAATGTAGAACCGTGTAGCCTAGCGTAGGTTTACGATCATTTTTTCACTATCATTTCTCGCACATTTTATCAACAATTTTGCTCTGAAATTCAACCACACCCCTCAGGGGGGTCACATGGTCCTTCACAGTAACATGTGATGTCATAAATTCATGCATGCAATTGGGGGCACTTCTTGTCTTTCCAAGGCTAATTTGCAGATATGGACGCGCAGCGGGCATTATATAACAGCTATTGGTTGATAGGAAGGACTATAATGCGGAGGAGCTTGTATCATTCTATTATGTGCAGTCCATATGAAGCACAGCTCTGTGCTTTATGAAACTAAAACTTTGAATCAGCAAAAGTAGGGTCAAAGCTCTCCCAAATGTTATATCTGTCCAAATATATGATATAATCCCAGGTGAGGTTTATAAGATTATCAGGGAAAATGATTAGACTTAGGGAAAGTCGGAATTTTTCCTGAAATACCAGTGGCAGCCCTGTATAAGGACTGTCATCGTGATGTCATGAAGAAGGTCATGTGACCAGCTGGTGGGCAAAAGAACAACACCATTACAGTGTACCGACTCTGTTACTTTTGCTCATTTATCGGATTTTGTGGCATTTCATGATCTTAGTTTTTGGAAAGGAGCTTCTATAAAATTCTTAATTTTCAGCATGGATTATAGTTTTGTAGTCCGTGCATGTTTGCGTCGCGGAGCAAAAAGGATCAAAAAGGCCGAATATTTGAGCGGCCAAATATTAGGTCGGCCCCGTGTAAACGCTACCTAGGTGACCTAATTTGAGGTCGGTTAGCCAGCCCCGTGTGAACGCTACGTCTAAGTTACCAAATATTTGACCGACCAGATATTCGGTCGGCCCCGTGTAAGCGCTACCATATAGTTAAGATTGACCAAGAGCCTAAGCATGGTTTGGTATCCGACTTCTAGAAGAAGTTTATGCTTGAAATACAAATACAGTTTTTGTCGCAGTCTTTTTCGCTAAATGCCAAGAACTGTTTTTTCTATATTGCTGCCGAGATCGCTGGGCCAGCTCAACAGTTAATATTAGTTCACTTGGAATATGGTGTACTGTGCAATAATGCAACTGCACTCACAGGTTTAAGTTAACTCTTGCAAGCTGGTATTGGCATTGGATACTGCTAAGGGTCTATGGAAAAAATTTATGATAAACTGCAACACATAGGAGGAAATGTATGGAATTTTCAGAGTTGGATGAATTTCTCATATCTGATGCGAGATGAAATTTGTCAATGAAAACTCGCTAGCCAGAAATAGTATATCCATAAAAGGCATTTCCCTATGACATAGAAGATATGGCACTCAGGGGGGAAGAAGGGGCACTTGTACCCCCTTCCCTGAAGGGGACAAAAGCCCTTTTCTTCAAATGACTTTGTTAGAGAAAGTTAGATCAGGGAATATTATTAAGTAGATTCCTGCCATCAACGTATCTTAACTCTAGTGAATTTGGCAAATGTCATCCTACGGCCTTTATATGACTTCAAGTGCTTCGAAATTCAACATTGTTTACATGACTTTAGATAATTTTCTTACAGTATTATCATCTTTTATTACAATATCAGTTCAGCGAATTTTCTAAAAGTCTTTGTGGCTCAAACTTTACATATCCAGCAAACTATTGTTATTGATTGCAGTCAATTAAGGGCATGGTCATCAACAGTCTAACATAGTACCCCAGAGGAAAAAGCTGCCCCCTTGCCATGATGTGCTTCTGGCATGCCTGATGGCATTAGAGCATTTTCTGAAACTAGGCCCCACTGAGCTCCATCCTTCTTTGCTTCCCATTCATAGCAGCTGGCACAACACACCAGCCTTCCTTCATGACTTTAAAGATTATTATTTATCTAGGATGTCCTTCCATTTCTTCTGGCTCTCCATCCTTTGGTATATGACTTCACTATTGCAAATGATACTTTAAGCTACAATGCTACAATAATAAAACAATTAGTTGTAGGGGAAACCCACATATGTCATTGTAGTCATCAAAAATGTGGCAAAGAAGAATTAATATAGAAAGCCATTGGGCATGTAAAAACTTAAGAATTACTGCCACCACAACTCAGGAAAACATGACTCAAAGTTTGGATAAAAGCCTTGACAATTAGTAATGCCATCATAACCTCAATTCAACACTGGCTAAATTGCAAATGATATTCTTTACATGGGTTCTATGGAACCCCATTTTTTATACTTTTGCTGAGTTAAGGGATTATGCTTGTTAAACTAATATCAATAAGTTACCACAACATCAGAACTGTGCTGCTACACTTGTAGGGAATAGAAACTTCAGCACCCTAAGTAGATCACTTGTCAGAGGAAAAGACTGGAACACCAACTGTGAATTTGTTGATTACTTTCTTGTCATTATATAATTGAAATGTAAAGAAAATATATAGGACATGCTGATTTCCAATTTGGCAGAAGCAATTCCAGTTGTTGCTCTTACTGTCTACATATTACTAATGATATTGGTTCCTCTGCCATACATCAGTTGTACTTCTAGTCAAGCTCACCTGTTTGATGAATTGTTCTAAGAGAACATCTAAAAGAGCATAACAGAAGAATACTGACACTGATTTTGATGCTATCATTATAGTACAATTCACAAAACTCTTTACAGTAAGTATACATATATATACAAATAAGTTTGCACAGTCAATAAACAGTTGTACAAGAATGCCAATGAAAATAAAATGTTTGTTATTAGCTGTGATTTCTTCAGTAATTAAACACTATCTAGGCATAGCTCTTTATCTTGATTAGCTACCTCTGGCAAAAATTTGGCTTTATTGTTGAAGGACCACTACTCCTGGGTGTTTAATAAAAGGAGTTTTGTAAAAATTCCAAGAAACAAGGGGTTGGAATAAACACGGAGATTTTATAACTACCAAAAATTTAATTTAAATACAATGGTTTCTTGCATGATTTTATACCAAAGCAACATTTGCCAAATTCAGAGAATACAAAATGTGTGATCATTGTGATTTTCTCAATGATAGCTTTTAGTTGCAGGACAAACTATCTCATCCAATAACTCCCTACGTTGGGAACTTACTTTTAAAAGTAATAACCAGGGGGGTGAAATAATAATAAATGAAAAATACAACTAAAGTGGCTGGGGACATCTAATGGGCACCTAGAAGTCAATGTTTCCTTTGCCATACTGTGACCCACAGTAAATGCCATCAGCGATTGCACCATGTCCATTCACAGTGTATCTGATTGAGGAAAATAGAAAAATAAAGGATAGTAGCAGGACACTATTTCAGAAAAATATGATAGCATAAGTAGGTTGAAACGTTGAAGGTATCCTCCGCAACAGCATACTTCGTCAAATAAGTTGCTTTGCACTAAAATCAAATAAAAAACAGAAAGACCTCTACGTATTTTTATGGTTAATACTTATAAATTTGTAGGGAAATGCTCACTTTTAAGATGCAAGATATCAACAGGTCTCTATTTTTCTCTGGTCTATCTTCCAAGTCTAAGTACAAAACATTGGCATTGGCCAGCCATTTGTGCCTTCTGACTATCTATGCGGCAACCTACAAGGTTGCTGAAGATCTCGTTGGCTCTTAACAGTTTATTCTTCGTCTGTACAACGATCTACAGCGACGTAATTTGGAAATATAAAGTACGAAGGCATTTCCAGCATGCTGATCCACAGCCTCCTTTGGACACTTTTTTTGCCTACCAGTGCTCTGCGCATGCGCGGAAAAATGGCTTGTTGTTTTGATGGCCGTCCTTATTTAATAGTTGGCATGCAAACAGTTGGAGCACCATGAAGATGAAAAATGTTAAACCCATTCATCTGTTGTATATCTTTGCATGCACAGTTTTGGCTCTCGTGTTTTTTGGAATTATCAGTAATACTTTTGTCATCTCACGGAGGTATAAAACTCACCTTGTTCGACACCGCATGAGAATGTACCATGACGCAGTAAAAACACAAGATTCTGGAATGTTTCATATTGTGACAAATATTGTTCGATATGATAACAAGGAGTTGAGAAAGAACCTGCTATCTAATGGTAAACCACCCACAGATCAACAATTGGAGGCTAGAATGGCGGAAATATTTGAATGTTTAGAAAGAAACTTGAATAACACCATGGTGGCAAATGTTCATGCTCTGGTTTTCAGTGAAGATGACATCACTTTTGTAAAATCTTTGAACTTGACAAATTCTCATAAGTTGATCTTTCACAAGAATGATAAGTGGCCAACAATGTTGGACCAATTCATGTATGCCTCGAGGTATTTACAGGGAAAGGTTGTGGTCATATGCCATCAAGATAACTACATTGGAGAAGGCTGGGAAAAAGTAAACCATGCTGTATTGATGAGAGAACGATTGATGTATGCTTTGACACGCCATCCATCTCCATCAAAGTGCGACGGAACAACATTATCTGCTCATTGTGGGGATGGCTCTCGTTACATTGGAAGCCACGATACCTTTGTGTTTTATGTACGTGAACCAATTGATCGCCAAAAGCTCAATGAACTTGAGGTTACTCCCAACATGTCTGGTATGGAGAATCTTCTGATGTGGCTATTTCAAAATAGACTTCATTACAGGATTTTGAACCCATGCAAAGTTTTAATAGTTTATCACAAGCATTGTGTAGCTATAAGAGACACAGGAAGGAAGAGGGTAAATGGGGGAGGAAAGTCAGCAACTGTTTCTTTCACAGATAAACTTCAGTAGTACGCTCTTTTTTTTGTATTAGAATAACTAATTTTTTTCTGAGCCTCAATATTCTTAAAAATTTTTGGTTTTGAGCCTCAGATTATTCTTAAATTATTCTTAAATTTTTCTTGCTCAACACAAGGTGTAAATTCGCTTTAAGATCAAAGAAACATATTAAATCATTTTTGATGTGTTGATTCACCATAAATTTCAACGAGAACAACCAGAACAAGTCAAAATACAGTTTTAGTCCAAAAGCATTATTTCAACTCAATCATTATCATCAATGCCAATGTAGTCCTCGCTATCATCTGAATACATAACTCTATATTTGGCAAGAGTTTTATTGAAGTACTCGATTTATATATAAATATATATATATATTATATATATTTATATATATATATATGTATATATATATATATATATATATATATATATATATATATATATATATATATATATATATATATATAGCATCAAAGTGACAAATGTTTTGTTTTGGGAGGAAACTCTTAATTAAATTTGATTTGATTAACAAAATATTGTAGTTTTGATGAAGGTTGAGCCTGGCAATATTCTGAAACTATTCTTAAATTTTAGCAATGTTGAGCCTCAATATTCTTATAGACTTTATTCTTATAAAAAAGAAAGAGTGTAGTCAACATGAACACAGGAGTTGTATGCTTGGGTTTGATGCATTTGTAGAGGTATTTCTAGGGTTGGCTCATGGAGATATTTGCAGCTGGTGCTACATAGCTCTAAATACATAAATACAGCTAATTGAAGCCAACATCTAAGAAATTAGATTACACAAAGTGAATGACATTTATGCAAGAATTAACTAGGTAACTTCAGATTTAATATGCATACATGTCGAAAGATAGTATCAGGACATGTTGCACCACAATTGGGACTCCTGTGACAAGACTCCCTCACAGCCCAGACAACCACACCATACGCACACCATTAATATGTCTGATATAGTCCCCCAAACCACATTGAAAATCCATTCACAGGAACTCCAACTGTGGCACTCATACCCTACATAATCTGTATGTGCAACCAGTGCCAGTCCAATTTTTTATATGATTCTTAAGCTCATTAATATTTTGGGTATTTATTATGTGTTGAGGTATTGTTACCCAAAGACATCACCTTCTCTATTTGATAGTTTCATTTCTGTAGCTCACTTTTCTTACCCTGGGAGGCAAAAATTCATTATTGTTTCTCAGGTTGTAAATGATAGAATGCTTGCAAAAGATCTCCCTCATGAAAGGGGGATTTACATTCTCTTTTGTTTTAAGCATTTCAGTCATAAGGGTTTTTCAAATAAATATTTACTTTTTGGACTCATTAAAATAAAGTTTACAAATTAAGTGATCTTTTGATTGAGTGTCAAATGAGGATCTGGTCCATCGCTATTAAGTAAGAGCACATGCTTTGTCTTTGCACAGGTGCATTGTGGTTAAAACCATCTTATGTTTACTCTTTATTTTCTGATTTTTGTTCTTGAAGATATTTTGAAGTAAAAAACAGCCTTTCCTTTTACAAATCCTACAATTTAAGCACTTATTTAGATTGATCAAAATTGTCACATCCGGAACACTACCTTCTTGGAAATGAATTGGCCTATCTTTGGTAAATTACAATCTCCAGCTCAGGCAAATTGGTTTTCTTGTTGGTACTATGCTCATTAACTTGAAAAATGAGTAAACAGAAAATTCATCAATTTGATTTGCTAAACTTTTAATCCAAACCTACAGGTTTTGAAAATGACACATTTTGCCTGTCATGTCCAAAACAAGGTTTGATTGGCTATAGATACATAACAATAGGAAAGCGCTGTTTTTAACTTTCAATACTACCAACTAGATGTGAGTAATTAGTGAGTATATTATCATAGATATACCTGGCACTATGTGGCAGATATACTTGATCAAAGTATTCATGTGTCACATCTAGAACTTTCGGATTGGCCCCTAATTGTTGAGTACACTATATGACAATCTAAGTTGGCATATTTGCATCCTTGAAAATGGGTGTAACTGCAAGTATGCCATGTTACTGATATGATACTACACCTAGATTCTCCCTTGTAAAAACTTTTAGAAATCACTACTGTGCTTATCTCAGAATAGAGTAATTCTTATCAATTTTGTAGATCTTAGAACTCTTATTGTGTAATGAAGCAAAGATATCATCGACAGGGGTACTCCATACTTTTCTATATGGGCGGGGTCCATGTCAATATTTTGGGTCTGAGATTTTACAAGAAAATCATACTTGGGGTCTGTGAATTGCAGCTTTAAAAAATTCCATATTTGAGACCTGAGAATTATAGCTTTTGAAAGATTGGTTATCTAGAGTATGAGAACTGAAACTAAGTTGTAAAAGAAAACCAAATTCTAAACATGAGATACAATAAACATATACTTGTAATAGTCAATGAAATTTTATGACAGTGGTAGTCCAAAATATGTGATTATATTTAGGGTCTTGTATGTGTGAAAATCTTGAGACTCAATATTTGGGGCTCATCAAAACTGTGACTAAATATTGGGGGGGTCAACAAAAATCCTGACAAGGATAACTGTAGAGAAAAGTAGGGAGTACCCTCCTGGGATATCATCTCTTTGTGTAAGGGGTAGATCCATCAAAATTGCTGACATTCTACAGCTCACACAGAAGCTAGCTGACATTCTGGAGCTCTTACTGCACCACAAAATGTGCTACTAGCATTATGTGGATAAGGTTGCACATACAAAAAAATG
This sequence comes from Cassiopea andromeda, assembly GCA_018155075.1. Taxonomy (NCBI): domain Eukaryota; kingdom Metazoa; phylum Cnidaria; class Scyphozoa; order Rhizostomeae; family Cassiopeidae; genus Cassiopea; species Cassiopea andromeda. The sequence goes on along the minus strand of WIPJ01004074.1, from coordinate 65,420 downwards.
GTAATAAAATTTTCCCACACTATTGCTATCAAGACTACACCGAGGGATTGTTGAAGTAGAGTCAGAAGACTGGTTCACTTTTCATAATAGATGATTTGACAATGTCTTTTATACAAAATAGAACTGCTGTGCAGGGACGTAAATTGGAGGGAATATTGGGGGGGGGTTAAAAAGCCAAAGTTTCTGACTGAAAAAGGACATTCAATATACACCTGTGAACACTTTCTTTTGGAAGATGGCGTTGGAAACTGGGGGTATGGGGGCTTGCCCCCAGAAAAAAATTTTGAGATGCTCTTGCTTTCAGCAGTAAGCTCTTTTGCAAGCAAAAGTGCTCTTGATTTCATCATTAAGCTTAGTGCTGAGAAGAAGAAAATGGCTGTATTGACTTTTGAAGATTTGGAATGAAAAAGGAAAATCCTTTAACGCCAATACTGAGCATCGCATAAAGCATTTTGCTCAAAATGCTATGTCGAATTCTCCTTTCAACTATTGCATGGATGTACACCAAAGCAAGAAGTAAAACCCTCTCAAGCCAGAATGCCAAAAGTAAGAAATAGTCTAAGCCAGACTATCTTTGCATGCTACCTTTGCTTTGGCAAGCGATTTCAAAAGTTGAGGTGCTAGCGTCTTGCTCTCTAATTTGCCGCTTGAAGTTCCTAAGAGATCTATGTTTGCTTCCACACAGCACCTTGCTTAGGCTGTTGCTAACAATGCTACCAAGCAGAAACTCTCACCACATGCAATAAATTGTTACTTTCCAGGATATTCCTCTTTTTCAAACGACCAAACGAACTAATGCACCAGAGAAAGTAACGACTGAAGCACTAAGATCAAAGATGAAAACAATAACGTTTGGGCTCAAAAAGAGGGTCTAATTCAACTTAGAATTTGCATTCAATTTGAATGACTGGAGTATCAAAATATTTTCCTCCCTCAAACTGGCGCTATAAATTTTTTTGCATGTTTCACTGGGGTACAAGATATTTGGAGCCGTTTCATCATTTGCCTCCACTCCTCCCCCAATACTTAATGACTGCTTCCTTATGACGCAATGCCTGGAATGCCATGTGCAGATAGGCGGTTGCAAAACACGCAGGTTGTGTTTTAATCTACATTTTCCGTCTGATAGAAGAAGTTACTTATACCTTGCAGGAATCGTTGAAAACCATTACCCACTTCTACTCGATGGAGTGGTAAGAATCTCCTTGAAACGTCACTGGCCACAATGGCCGATTTCCAGCCCAGGTCACACCATCTCCCAAAAGAAAAACGCTTACGATGTGATTTGTAAAACTCGAAAATCCGTTCTTTCTTCCCTTCAATCAAATACTGCTTGCACTATAGCAAAATCTCCATTATGCCAAATTTTGTATGTGGCACGTTCAATTCGAATGCCAAGGACTAGCCAGAGTTTACTGACATACCACATACCAACCCCCTGACTCTCTGACATTCTAACAGGAATCTTTACTCCTGACGTGCTAATTACATTAGTTGCCTGTAGTCAGATCTAGCTTTTATACAAATTAAGGGAATGAAGAGGGACTTTACAGGGGCTGTCACTAGATCGATACAATATCCCATCCGCTCAGGTCTACTTTCTTACTGACCAAAATCATGTGTTTTCTATGCGTGCGCATTGAACAAACTGCGGCTCACGTTCTAAAAATGCGAAGCACACTTTCACCCTCATAGCAACTGACATTCTCACAAGCATAGTTACAAAGCGGAAATGTCAGTTAAAACCTGAGAGGATTTACTATTTGATCATAGCAAACTTCTTAATCCTTCGCAGAGGCGAGAATAGTTCATCATAAAAATACTGTTAGATCGGGCGTCGGTATTGTTTAGAACTTTGTGAGAAGTCTGAGAGAGCATGTTAAACATGCAATTCACTCATGTTCTACCTATGCAATTCCAAATGCAATTCGATGGGCAATCTAAGACAGTAGTTCTAGTAGATGAGAAATAATGATCATAGCTGAATAGCTGACATTCTAACGTGAGAATGGTGAGAATGTCTAAATCCACCCCTGACAATAGCCATATGTGCTTGCATCGGAAAAATGATGTAATTGTACTGATTTAATCCCACTGTCATACTGCTAATTTATAAATGTAAGAATGGAGCTATACACTTTCAACAAGATGGGCCCCATATTGAAGAATAGAAACATCTCCATGCACACAAAAATGAGAACCCTGAAAACGTACATATGGTCAGTCCTGTTGTATGGATGTAAGTGCTGGACAATATCTAACAACATCGAGAAGAAACTAGAAGCTACGGAAATGTGGTTTTTGAGAAGGCTGATGAGAATATCGTGGACAGATAGAAAGACCAATGAAGAAGTGTTACAACTGGCAGACACAAAGCGCTCACTGATGACAACAATCAGAAAAAGACAACTGAAATTTGTAGGCCACATTAACAGAAAAAATGGACTGGAAAAGACTGTGCTCTGTGGAAAAATCGAGGGGAAGAGGAGCAGAGGAAGACAAAGAACAACATATATCAACAGTCTGAATGCCTTTGCAACCAAGAAACGAATGCCTAATAACAGGTTTATCCAGCTGGCTGATGACAGGGAGGAATGGAGGTCCATGATCGTCGATGCCTGCACCAGGCCGGACACTTGAGGAGGAGGAGTCATACTGCTAATTTATAAATGTAAGAATGGAGCTATACATGAAAAATTAGGACAGATGCAGTAGCTTGTGAAAGTACTTGTATCTTGTATTAGGACGTCTCACATGTTCTTGTTGTGACTGTCCGTTCATTCCAGATTACATATGCTTAAGAGAAGATGACTTTCCACAATAGCATAATAAACACTGCAAAGCTTGGACTGAGGGAGAGAATGCTTTTCAGCTTCTTTAGTGAAGCAAGTCCCTCACAGATCTTACTCTTAACACTTTTAAATTGCTCATCCCAATTCAGATATTCATTCACCATTACCCCTAGTGATTTAGTATTATAAACTTTAGTTTCCTTGCTACCTAACTCTATCCAATCGGAGCATTTGTACCCTTTGCTTTCATCGGATGGCCTATGATCATATATTCAGTTTTTGAGGTGTTGGGACTAAGCTTGTTCACTCTCATCGATTCAGTTATGTTGTGCAGCTCAGCTTGTGCATCAGCTACTAGTTTCCCTTTGTCATTCAATGCTATTGTTATATTGGTATCATCAGCATAGATGTTCGATTTCGAGCATTTTAAGCATCTTTCAAAATCATTTGAATATAATATGAATATAATATGATCAAAGTCTTTAATTTACTTCTTAAATATCTATAGTTATGGCACATTTCCGTATAATTGTAAACAGTTTTACGTATTTTCGGAAGCTGTCTACAATGCATCGACGATGGTTAGCATGCATATATTGTCAATGCAACCTCTGGGCCCGAAGTCTGCGATATCGAGGAAACATCAGGGATATAGAACCATATTCTGCTTGCATCATCCTTAAAATTCAATAAAAAGTGGGGGGAGATGGGTAAAATTGAATGCACAATGGGGGTCGTGTTGAGCACACAAGTGCGTAAGATGGGGGAAGAGGGGTTGAATTTTTGCTATGTTGATGCGTGCGTGCTAATTGAATGACCCCAATAATCAAGCACTGAAATATTTTTTAGTTCTGTTCAATATGGTTTTAGTATGGCAAGCCGTAATTCCTCTTTATCTTGTATTTATTTTACATCTATTTAAGTCTACCAAGGTCGAGTGGTTCTGATGAAGCGAAAGCAAATTCCTGTGACACGTTGCCCTTCTCTTGAGAATCTATTTACACGTGTCAGAAGCTTTCAAAGTTAAGTAGTTTTGCAGTAAAACAAAGCATTGTTCTCCAGTTTCATGCACCTGCAAAGAACTACGGGACTCATGAGTTATGCAAGCTCACCCGATATTGAATCAAACTGTCCTTAATAAAGAAAAGCGAAACTAATTTATTCTTTTCCAGGACTACATAGCTTTTGCATGCATTCATAAAACCATGGCAACATTTTAAATGTAATTGATTTTATTTATTGACCTACTTTGAAACTAGTATTTAGGCCCTTTACAGAAAAGTGCTTTCCATTTTCCTGTCACTCTGAGATGAAAAGGTTGGATAATATTCTTCATGCTGTTTGGAGCTATAATCATCTTCATACTAGTTAATGCACAATCGCTAGTTGATAGGCCGCTGGAAATTTATCTCGTTGAAGGCTATTTATGAATTAAAGATGCACTCCTGTTAGAGTATATTATCAGCAAATAATCTCAATCAACGCAAACGAAGCTAATACCAATTCATGGCTAGATGTTTGCCAGGAGGCGAAATAAACTGGTTTAATTAATAGCTTTGGAGTTACCTTGTGGCCACTCAATCAAACGGACGCTTCTACATTGCTGGTGAGATGAAGACTACAAAGATGAAGACTACAAAACTATTCAAGCGGCCCAATACCTATGTGCTTGTAGTTTCAGTTTTCATTATTGCTTCAATTGTTGTATTTATTAATAATACTCCCTCCATCAAATGTAGGTATAAGACCCATCCTTTTCGACAACGCATGGTGATAGATCTTGCCAGAAATGAAGCAGTACAAAACAACGATTCTGGAATGCTTCATGTTGTGACAAATTTTGTTCCATTTAATAACAAAGAATTGAGAAAGAACCTGCTAGCTAATGGTAGGCCACCCACAGATAAAGAATTGCAGGCTAGAATGGCTGAAATATTTGAATGCTTAGAAAGAAACTTGAATAATACCATGATTGTATATGTTCATGTTCTAGTTTTCAGTGAAGATGACATCACTTATTTAAAATCTTTAAAGCTGAGAAATTTTCATAAAATGATCTTTCAGAAGAATGACAAATGGCCAACAATGTTGGACCAATTCATGTATGCTTCGAAGTATTTACAGGGAAAGGTTGTGATCATATGCCATCAAGATAACTACATTGGAGAAGGCTGGGAAAAAGTAAACCATGCTGTATTGAAGAGAGAACGACTGATGTATGCTTTGACACGCCATCCATCTCCATCAAAGTGCAACGGAACAACGTTATCTGCTCATTGTGGGAATGGATTTCCTTACATTGGAAGCCACGATACCTTTGTGTTTTATGTACGTGAGGCAATTGATCGCCAAAAGCTCAATGAACTTGAAGTTACTCCCAACGTGTCTGGAATGGAAAACGTTTTGATATGGCTGTTTGAAACAAGATTTAATTACAGGATTCTAAATCCATGCAAAGTTTTAGTGGTTCATCACCTGCATTGTATTCCTGTAAGAGATACAGGAAGAAAGAGGATAAATGGGGGAGGAAAGTCATCAGGAGCGGCGTTCACCGATCAACTTCAGTAGAAGTCAATGTCAAGGCATCAGCTTTATGCAAGACTTTGATGTGTCCACAGTAGTGCCTTCAAATGGTTGCTAGTAATAATTAAAAACGAATGTTATTTTATGAACTTTAAGCGTTGAATAAAACATCTGACTTGTTCAAACATTACGCTGCTAGACTTTTAAGTTTGTTTTTGCTGATAAGTTCGGTCCTGTATTAACATATATATTGTTATTTTCAAATTACTTTCATTTAATTCATTGTATTCCTGGTTATGTACCAGTATGCATAGTCCAACTAAAAGCCAAACCTTCCTCCGGCAGTAACTGCTTTGCATGTAACGTTCCTCTTTATACAACATCAATATGAAGTTTCCCATATTGTCCCTTCATTGCCCTCATACCAAATCCTTGTGAAGAACATTGAACCAATTGTATTTATGTTATTGTTTTGTTGAATGGCCAGCTAGTGTGGCCACGTCGGTTTGTAATCATGTGGACATTTGCTTTCAAGCTGCAATCGAACGATTTTTAAATGGACAGCGGCGATGATTTAGCTCATGAATACTTATGGTTTTGATAAATGTTTTGTTATGTTTGTACAACTTGCAGTTTATATGTGATTCCCCAAATCAGTTAACGGGAAGGAGGCCTAATTTTTTCAAACAAAATTTTCTACACTGATGTGTGGCGACCCTGCAAGGACAACGTGATTTAGGCCAAGTACATTTGTTTGCAGTTACAAGAAAGGAACCTGAAACGAAATACGCAAAGAGATTATGACTAGAACAGCTGAAACTAGAGGAAGCCAAGGAAGATTTGCAAAGGGAAAGCATTGACGACATAGCAATTAAACTACAACCAAAAAAAGAGTCAATTACTAAGCTATTGAAGGAAAAAGACAAACCAATGGAGCAATTACTAGTGGGGGAAATGCCGTTCGACAAAGTAAGCGAGGTTCAAAATAGCAGCACGTGGAAATTGAGAGGTTTTGTAAGGTGAGGAATGCAATGACACGAGTTTTAGAAGCTGCAAAATATCATGAAACAGAAACAAATATACAAACACTACGGAAGTTTGACGGAGAACAAGCCCAATTACACATTCAAAGGCAAAGGGAGCAGAAAGAGGCGATTTTGAGACAGTAGAAGTGAGAACAAGAGTGGATGGAGAAAAAGCTTCAAATGCAAGCCCAACTAAACGAGAGAAAGTCCTTCTCCCAAATGTTATATCCGTTCAAATAAATGATATAATCACAGTTGAGGTTTATAAGATTATCAGGGAAAATGAGTAGGATTTCACTGAAAAGCTCAGGGAAAGTCAGGGAATTTTTTCTGAAATACTAGTGGCAGCCCTGCATAAGCTTGACAGCTTTTTGCGTGGGAGTAGCAGAGGTCTGCTGTATGGAGTTTGGAGCACAAATTTGGATCATTTTCTGCAGATAGTTTTCTCAGCAGCCAACCAGTCCTTTTTAGCACGTCGATAGGAATAAGTAGGTTTACAGCAGCGACTTCAGAGCAGGGATTAGTGGCTGGGTTTGGCTTAGGCCGTAGATCTTTAGTTTTAGCATCAAGGATGGGAGAGGTACCCAATTTAGTGATTTTCTTATGTATTGAGAGTATTATTTTTGAGTTTAAAGCATAAGAAATATAAAGGTAGATGTCCATAGAACTGCATTTTCCTCACCAGCGTTTTGGGTATAAGTAGAATGATTCCAAATTCACCGCCTGAGCCTGATAGGATAAAAATCGCCTGGGTTGGCGGCATCTCGGGAGTATTGCGTACATGTGTCAACTAAGGCCGAGAGCATTATACGCTCGAGCACTCTGTTTTTGGCCACACTCTTTTTACCCTAAAAAAGCCCTTTTTGAGCAGAGAGATTAGAATAAAGAGTACAAGACGATGACATAATAGAAAGTACAAATTCAAGATCTCCATTAACGTTTAGAAATTTAGTTTATGTTGTTGCTTACATGCAATGCCAGCACAGCGTAGTTAAAGTACAGTAACGGTCTAGAAGTATCATGTTCATTCCTTGTACACCTTTCCAATTTCAAGTATTTGCAGCAAGCAATATATTCAAATTTCAAAATTGTATGCCCTTCTACAAAAGTGTGGGGGGCAACGAAGGGGCCAAGAAAATTTCTGGGAACCATTCCCCCTGCCCCCTGTAGAACCGTCACTGATACTCCCCAAGCTAAATTTTTTTGAAACATGTATACCAGGACAATCTTATTGTAGCCTCTCATTATTATTAATTTTGAGCCAAGATGATGGGATTGTTCAGTCCAGACCCAGAGCTTGTATCGCTAGACTAATGCTTAAAAGGAGAGACATTGCCTTCAGAAGCATTGGCCACTTAGCAGACAATCATACCAATGATGATGATGATGATGATGATGATGATGATGATGATGAGAGGATAATGGAAACATTTTTTGCTAGCCCATGGTTGGAGACCTCCACGTGGTGGCAAGCGGGCACAGAGAAACAGCTGCCCTTAAGTTGATAGTGGTTTATATCGCAGAGATTCAGAACTGTGACAAACTGTCCAACCAGGCCCCTTCAGTGAAAAGCAGACTCAATGGCTCACACTACAGCTCTGCCTAATAACTTTTGGGGTTACAGAGTGGATTGAGTGTAGCCAACTCGATCACCTCTGTTAAACAAATTACAGGCGAAAGTTGACCCCAGGGTCAGTCATAGGCCCCCTTCGGGGGCGAAATGGAAAAGACAGACAGACAGAAACATTTTTTGCTATGTTAGAAATGTGTATTACTGGGACATTTTACCAGTCCCCTGTTCAGTGCAACTCTTCGGCTATTTAGCTTTACATGTTTTTCTAACTCCTAAACTGTTACCACTCCATTTCTATTCGCGGACTGGAGAGGAGCTGTGATCAAAGGTCAACATGGGCATAATGTAGTTGACTAGAACTGCGCATGCGTTTGTTTCAAATTGCCAAGTTTGTATCCCGAGGCTGATTTGTCGATGTCGTTGACTTTTGTCAACGAAGAAAGCTACCCCTTCAAGCAGAAATGGCCTACCATTTGAAAGCGTTTTAAAATCGTCTGTTGACGAAGCGTGCTAAAGGGGCTTGAGCTTTGAGATGTAGGCCCAATCATTAAAATGCATGGAGTGTGATGTTATGATTGCGCAAAGCTGATGAAAGAAGGGCCACGTGTATAAGTGGATGCAGATGAGGTGCACTGACGTGAAACACAACCAACATGAGGGATCATGCGGTTGTTACCATTGCAAGTAGCAAGCCCAATGTTGAACTAACTAGCTTGAGAGGAAACAATTATCTTCCAGTTCTTGAAGAAGGTCATTCTTCAACGAGTCATTTTTCTGGCAGTAGGAAAAGCATGATTCCCTTCAGCATCCTTGGACATGATTTGTCTTATCTGCCTGATGGACTCAAGTTTATTATTTGTAGCACTGGTGTATTCCTCTTTTTTCTCATTTACGGCTATATGCAGGTGAGATTTTATTCTTTTTCTATTGTTCGATATACCAGATTGCAAGCGCGACGTAGGACGCCTCATTCTTACCCAAGTGCCATTGAGTTACGGCGATGAAATGCCAAACTGTTGTGTTTGACAAGTGCATATTTAACACGTATGAAATATCATGCATTAAAGATCTTCTTAATTTTCTTATTTTAGTTTATTTATCAATGTTTTTCTACAGGAACTCATATTTAGCTTACCAGGATTCGGGCCATTTGGTTGGTACCTTACATTAATTCAGTTTGGTTGTTATGCATTTACTGGCACACTTGAAGCAATTTTGCTCAGAAAGGATGCAAAAAGAAGGTAGCTACTCACGTCTATTCTTGCAGTAATTTTATGAAATGTGAAATGTAATACAGTTGAGTTAGCAGCACATTTTTGATGAGAATTGTGAATAAATTATTTATTTGGCATATCGTTTTCTTTAATTCTTTGCGTGGTTTTCATAAAGTCATTGCAAGGTGTCCACTCCTGCTGGAATCACTAGAAAAGCTGGAAAATGAGCCTTTTTCAGAATTTGGCTGGAAAAGTTGGAAAACTATGTGTTTTTCTCCTGCTTTGGCTGGAAAAGCTGGAATTTTATTTTTAGGGTCAATAATTAAGGGCATTATTAGATGAAAAAGTATCTTATTGAGAAATTAAAGAATTAAAGAAGAAAAGATTGTTCAGTATCACATTAGACAGGCCTTTTTTCACCAAATTGACCCAAGGTTGGAAGTTTTCCTTATGTTTAACTAGGGTGGTTGGTAAGCCCTTGCCTTCTGGGGGTCGTTACTGGAAGATATTGACTTGGCATAGGGAATTTCAATTTCTTAGAAATTTTAAGGTCATAAAATGCTTTGTGAAAATAGTCAAGCAGCATTTTCAATGGCTGGAATTTCATATCAATCTTCATGGTATGGTTGGAAAACAATGTGTTCTTTCTGCCCAAAGGCGTTAAAGAGGTCACTTTTTTCTGAAACTTTGGCTGGAATTTATACTTTAACTCAGTGGACACCCTGTGTTGCTCTATGTGTTGTCAGTGAATGTCAACTTTATAACTTGGCATTGTAAGATAGCAAGTATATGTGCATTACCTACAGTATGTCCTCGAAAATTAGCCACAGCTTATTTTTTCTGAAATGAACTTTTTTGTCCTATTTTTGAATCGGCTTATTTTCAATGTTTTTTTGGAAAATAGACATGAAAAACATGATAAGAGTAATAACACTAAGTTTTTTAAATGTTTGTAAAATATTCCACAAACAGACATTGTCAGCTTTGTAGCACAATGCCAAGGTCCTCTTCTGAAATATCTAACAAGTTGTCAATCACAATTTGGTTACGGTTTTCCTCCAATACACCATCTTCAATGTCAATACAAATGCTGCCTTTCGACCCCTCTTTTCTTTTTAATTGTTCGTAGTCAGTTTCATCTGGGCTTAACTCTGAAAGTGGTCGCCTGCCAGAACCAGGTAGTTGTTTGGCTTTGGAAAACCCATTTTTGATAACTTTATGGAGAGAATCTGACTGACCTTTCCACCTTCTAAAGTTTGTTTTGTTGACTCCGAAATTTCTTGCAGCTGCACTGTTTGAACAGTCTTTCTCCGTGATATACTTCAATACTTCTGCTTTTAATTTCGTAGAGAACGACTTTCTCGTAGGAGCCATTTTTACAGACAATTTTCACAAAAATGTATCACGAAAAGCAATCAAAGCAAATACAAATTGAATCATGTATGTTGCAATGGCTTCTCTGCATTTCCATCTTAGGCTCCATTTTCTTTACTTCTCTTTGTGAATATGTGGAATTGTAGTCAAGGAAAAAGTGGGATATTTTGATTACCAGTCAGGGAATAGTTAGGGAATTTTGATTCACATATTGGGTATGAACCCTGTAGGATGAACTGTACACTTCAGGTTGTTCCAGGGAATATATTTGGTGTGCCAAAATCCATTTCTATGCAGCACCATGTAAAGGCAAGAGCTAAGAACTACTATTCCATTAAGTTTCACAAGCCAACTATGCAAGAATTTGCAAAAGCTGGATTTTTTTGCCATTAGTTCCCATGCTGAATGCCAAAAGTAGATCTTAGTGCATAGCAAAGATCTTTGGGCCAAAGTACATGGAATGCATTGTAGGTGTGCTCCTAACACATCTTTATTTTGGTAGTAAGCAACAAGTAAGGTAAAAGTATTCCCATATACTTTTGCACAGAGGGGAGTTCCTGTTAGAGAGGACATTTATCCTGAGCCATTGGCAAGTGAGTTAGGGTGGCCAGTTCCTTTCCTCGCTGCCTTTATCTCCCCAGTGTTACCACCAGGTGCCCATTTGCTGCTGGGTGAACAGTGAGCGAGCATTCAGTCAGGGCATCAAGTCAGACTAGAACCGTAGACCTGCTGTACGGAAAACATGCCAACTATGCAACCACTATGCCAACTTGCCCAAGCAACAAGTGCATACTATATAAATTTAAAGTTGATGAAGTAAGCTGGAGGGATTATTTGACCTGAATCTGGCATTGTGATTAACATTGAAATAGACACCTGCTTCTTTAATAAGACATAATTGTTCCCATTGTGCATCTTAGCACAGGCAAGAAAGCATCCTGCCCTCCAACCCCTTGGTTTGCTGGCACATATATACAAATGACAGTTCACATACAAACTAGAGTTAGATGGAGTGACTGTAAATTTAATTGCCAAGCATTGTGTAAATGCTGAAGTGTCATAGTATGTAAACTGTGAAATACTCATTGGAAATATCGTACTGTACATTTGAACTACATCAAATTATATAATGAGCTTTAATTTCATTAATTTCATCATCATCATCACCACCACCACCACCATCATCATCATCATCATCATCATCATCATCATCATCATCATCATCATCATCATCATCATCATCATCATCATCATCATCATCATCATCATCAATCATATTTACATTTAATGACACAATAGTCTATACACATGGTATAACACACCATTAGTTCGCTGAGATGTGTTCTGCATAAAGTTAAAAAAACAGATCTGAATTTGTTCAATTAAATTTTGTGGGAGGATGTTCTATATTGGTACAACAGAGAAGAAGAACGAGTTTTCAACAACATCAACATGAGCACATTTTAAAGCGAGTTTTTTTGAATGAGAATTTCTTAAGCCACTGTACATGTTTCATTCAAAATAGTCAAAAGGATGTAGAGCCACTTGACCAAGAAACATCTTATGAACGCATTTTAATTGGAAAAATGTCCTTCTTGACTCTAAAGTATCCCAGTTCAGTTCCTTAGGCATGGCAGTGACACAAGATGCTTGCCGGTAGTCAATTTTTACAAAGCTGACTGCATGCCTTTGAACCATTTCCAACCTATGCTTTAATTCTTTGGTGCAAAGTGACCAAACTTCACAGTAATATTGAAGGTGGGGACGAACCAATGACAAATATAATTTCTCTTGAATGTGACACGACCAGGATGAGAAATTTCTTTTGAGCAGTGCTAAAGTTTTATTTGCCTTTACATGTCATATGATCTACTGTTTTTATTCCATTACATTTTGGAACTATAATGTACCCTGAGATCTCTCCTTATACCCAGTTATAAAAATGCACCAAAATCTCTAGGCATGTGACATCATTCATCTCTATTTGCTTTGCAAGATACCCACAATTGATAGCTACAGAATATAAATCAGCTCGCTCTATTCCATGGCATTTTCCCTCTGATATACGTTTTGCACATCTAGATATATCTAGATTGGTATTGAGCCTCATACAGTCTTCAGAAAAGTTGATCAATTCACAACTAGACCATTACTATAATGAGTATAGCATGTTATCAGTGATGATTTCCTCTTCTAGGGTCCCCATGAGAACTTATGCACTGTTGGCTTTTTTGACTGTAGCCACAATTGGTCTATCAAACACTTCAGTTGGATACCTCAACTATCCAACCCAGGTACCCATATTCCTGTTGTCATCATTTCCTGGTTGTTGCTGTTATTTAGCTTCATCCTCTAGATAGAAACATATTATCTACTTACAGACATGTGTATACAAATGACATGCAAATTCACTGTACCCAAGGGTGAAAGCAGTCAAAAAATGTTTTTTGTTACCATGCTATACTTCAAGAAATATCCACTTTAAATTTTTGTAACAGCCAGAACATCAAGATTGTATCACACCTATAGTTTATGAATGGTCAAATATAATCAGGGAAGTATCAGAGAGTTTAGTTTATGCCATTGACATTTGTGAAAGTCAAGGGAATTTAACAGAGCTTTGGAAAATATCAAATAAATAAGCTTTTTACTTGCAGTATGTTATTTACTGGTGATTAGATTTTTCTCTTTAAAATTAGAGTTTTGAGCTTATAAATGCTACTTTAGGTAATCTTCAAGTGCTGCAAGCTGATTCCTGTTATGATAGGAGGAATTCTTATACAAGGTACCGGCCAGACTTTTTACTTTAAATTGGTATTAGGTAACATATCAAAAGCTTGATCATTTCATATTGACATGACATATTAGGTTGCATAAGTGTTGTAAGAAGATGCTTTAGAGCTGGGAGTAACATTGTATTGTTTACAAACTCCAGGCAGGACAAAACTGATAAGTGTTCAATCAAAATTGAGTAATCTTTGTGTTGATTTTTTGGATATGTTACTTAAATGCTAATCTCAACTTTCTTAGTACTGTAGTTTGAATTCACAATATTATTCAAGAAAAAATTATCTCTTTATAGTTGATTAGCTTTTTTCTATTCAGAACAAAGAACTAGATGCAGTCAAATCTCAAAAATTTATTTCAGTTACACCCATGTTTTCAACATTTGTCAAAAGATGAAGTCTCATTTAGAAGCTATCATCCTTCATATACTGATATTGCATAAAGTTGAAACCTATCTCCTTCTATGTAGCCATAAGCTATACCTCTGTAGATGCAGTGAAAACTACAGCCATTGCTACTTAAAGCAACTTATTCAAAATTTAGACAACACGTTTTCTGTTTTTATTGTGGCCTATAGAAAAGCATATGCAGCCCAGCATGTTTGATGATACGTTTAATAGAAGATTGGAGGTCTCACCTCGACAATGGCTTTCTCGTTGGTGCAATTCTAATGGGTCTCTTGAAAGCTTTCAATTGCATCCTGCATGATGTGTTTATTGCCAAATTGCATGCTTATGGATTTGATGACGATGCTCTAGTTCTTACCTACTCCTATCTTAAAAGACGAAAGCAATGTTTTCGGATTAATAGTAAATATAGCTCTTTTCAAGAAGTTTTATCTGGTGTGCCTCAAGGTTCAGTACTGGGGCCAATCCTTTTTAATTTTTACATTAATGATTTATTTTCTTTCATAAAACATGTAATGCTCTATAATTATGAATATTACAATACTCTAGCCTACTTCTCCAAAACTATGCCTATCTTATGGATACTCTGGAAAAGGAAACAGGAGTTACCTTATCCTGGTTAATACAAAACAAGATGATTGCCAACCCTGAAAAATTCCATGCCATACTGCTTAGAAAAAATCAAAGAAGTACTAGGGAGAGAAAATTAAAATTGATGGTTAAACTCTGAGAGACCGTAAAGCTTTTTGGTGTCACCCTTGCTTATAAACTTGATTTTGATCCTATTATTTCTAATATTTGTAAAAAGGCTGCAACACAGCTAAATGCTTTACAAAGATTAAAATCGTTCATTGGCTTTAAGTAGAAAAAAATTTCTTGTTCAAAGCTTGATCCTTTCAAATACCAAGTACTGTCTTCTGGTCTGGTATTTTTCATCTTCTAAATCTCTTCTGAACATTGAAAAGTTACATGAATGTGCTCTGAGATTTCTCTATAATGATCACACCAGTTTGTATAATGATTTTCTTTTGAAATCAGATAGATGCATGATGCTTACTTCTTGCCAAAAAGCCCTTTGCATTGAAAATTTCAAGACCATTAACAAATCAAACCCACCTTTTATGCAGAAAATTTTCAGATTACAGCCCTCATGCTATTATTTACAAAATCCAAATGATTTAGCCTATATAAGACCAAAGCAAATGACTTTTGGGTCTAAGAGTATGAAATCCATTGGACCGCAGATTCAGAATAATCTACCAAATGAGCTGAAATTAGCAGAAAATTTTAAAGAGACTAATTAAAAATTGGGATGGACTTTCTTGCAGATGCAGTGCTTGCCAGTGCCTGCCTGCCAGTGCCTGCCCATGTAAAATACACTCAAGATATAGCATCTGTTTGTTTGTGTAATTTTAATTTAGATAATTTTAGTTTTATATATTATGTATCTTACTATTTGATTTTGTTTAGATAATGTTGTATGTATGCTTATATATATTGTTAGCTAGAAAATTAATGTGTAAAAATCGAATTAGAATAATTACACACATGCACACACGCACACACATACATACACACACATACACACACACATACACACACACACACCACATGCTAGTTAACTGCAGGTTAAGCATGTTTTACTGTCCAGCTCTATTTTATATGTCAAATGCTAGATAAAATAATGGGAACCATTTGTAAATTCCTTTGTGTGTCCTGGCCTAGGCTCAAATACAAAGCCTCTTTGTTGCAAGGAAGAAACATTAACTACAATACTCTACCATCACTTGCATATAAATGTACTGCAATAGACATAGAATATGTGGATATGAACTTGTTGAAAATGTGTTGTACCCAGTGGTTAAGCACCAATTTGTAAAGATAGTGCTCCTTCCTATGCCAGATTTTTTGTGTACATATCTTTTCTATATTTTGGAACAGCCATGGCCTACCTTTAATGCACTTGACTCAGACCAACATGGTCCTGCACTCAAGGCCCACCACAGACTATTGGTGATGTCAGGAAAGGCAGCGAGTCCTAACTGCTTGTGCCAGAACTAAAGTCCTCTCAGAGGCACCCTCCAAGCCCCAAGGAATTGGGGGAAATGGAAGTAAAATAAGTAAAATCTTTCTATATTTTGTGGCTGTTGTATTCTGTTTTTCTTGCAGGAAAGCAATACACTAGACTAGATTTTACTGCATGTGTGTGCATGAGCTTTGGTTTGATATTCTTTACATTGGCTGACAGTGAGGTTTCACCAAATTTTAATCATACTGGTGAGTAGTACCTGCTGTGCATATTGTTCTTGTTACTATCCTCATTCATATCCATATTGTGTTGCACGGAATATGTTTAATTGATTGTCCTAGTACTTTGACATAGACTATTTGTTAAACTCAGTCTGCATTTGTCTACAAATATTTCTTCCAACAATTGGAAGCTGCCCTTGCTAGTTACATTAAGTTTCAGATATTGTAAAATCTAACTCAACTTCAAAGTTGCAAAATTGTTACCCTTTGCTATTGTTGTATCAAGTATTACAGTTAAGGAATTGGACTGTTAGCATTAGCTCTAGGCTGTACTTTGTTTTTTCTTTAATTGATTGTGCTGGTGCTCCACTTGGCTCTGTCACTGTGCTAGTGACATTGTTGTTCCTTGTAGGTGTCATTCTGATCTCATTGGCATTGTGTGCAGATGCAGTCATTGGAAATGTACAAGAGAAAGCAATGGTTATGTATGATGCACCAAATGGGGAAGTGGTGAGTTAAATATATCTGCCATTTACTCAACAATATTGTGATATTTACCCATGTATACAGAGCTTTTAATAGAAGGCAGCTACCAGGGATTTATTGCTAGGTACTTCTGCCTAGACTGTCTTCTACTTTAACTTAAAATGATGTTAAAAAGTGCAATTACTACTTGCGGCCATCCATGGAACACAGCCCCTTGCTGTTCCTGATAAAACTGCTTGCTCAAAATATTATTGAATGCTCTGGGTATAGGAACTTAACAGATACACATGTGCTGTGGAGTATGCATTAAATAAGCCATCATTACTGGTGCCGTGCAGATTGTAGAATGCTGTCTTTATTGGTTATGGGATTTGTCTCCATGTTGGTTTAATGGTCATTATGTAAAGCTGTCATAACTTTCAAAGAGCCATACCACTCTTCTCTGTAGAATAAGAGAGGGGTGATTGAACATTTAAACTGCATTTCTGTGCATATGCTGTGTAACCTAATACTCTTGCTTTTTACATTCAATTGTCATGTATTGCTTCTGCTGCACCTCCCACCTCCCCGTTTCTTACTCCAAGTTGGCACATGCAGTTTTGCCTGTAGCATTCTTATTTAGAGGGTGATGATTGGTTATGACATTGCAGCTGTATCCCTATGGATAGTACTCTTACCATGGTTAAGCCAAATGTTCTATTTAAGTTGGGTTGTTTTAAGCATTTTTGGAAATAGATTTGTAGAATCAGTTATCTTTTTCAATGCTTACCTCATCCAAAAGCTTTCATATCCTTTTCCCATGGACTGTCCATTGACACTTCCCAGACATTTTATTTAGTCAGTAAGTGTTTTCAAAGTACTTGGACTGGGCTTTAGTCTACTTGCACTGTCAGCGGTGATGCCATGTTCCCCCGGTTCTCTCAAAAATCAATTTTCTAGTTCTTACAAATTCAAGGAAAGACTTTAGGGATCTTTAACAGCATTTTATTCTTTTTCATAAATGATTCTCTATCACCCTTTCTTCAAGCCTTTTTATTGCACACTCTTATAATGAAATCTTGTGGTCACTTCCTTGCAATTGAGTAGGTGTGGCAACTGAAGATCATTATCATCTTAAAAAATTCAAAATGTGAGAGAAGAACTTTGACATCTAACGCAACTGGCCCAGTTCTAGTTAAAGTCTGGCTAAGCTTTATAAAGCAATATTTCAAAAGTGAATTTGCTGCTGAACACACAACCTAAGCTTGGTTTGCTTTTAAGTTCTTCTGCAAAATCTCCCCAATCTGTTGTGACTGGCTCCACCACTACTCTATGATCATGCGTTATAAATTCTAGTCAGTGCATTTTTCCTAACTCATATGTTTCATGATTGTGCTTCACAGGTTCTTTACTCATATGCTATTGGTTTTGTATATATTCTTTGTGGCTTACTTATTTCTGGTGGATTCTTTGAAGCATTTTACTTCTGCTTACAGGTGACTGAATACCTCCATTACTCTTTCTTTGATATTTTGCTTTAAATATTTTAAATTGAAAGGTCAAATATGCTAATTCTTCAAGGCTATTTCAAAGGAAGCAAATATTCTGCTTTCTTCAGAAATGTCATTGATTGAAGAACAATCTCATAGCTTCAACTTGATGGTATATGATGGTATATGATGGTATATGACCCTGGCCTCAAGAAAAGATTCTACCTTTGACATAAAAGCTACTTGGCAAGACATTGACATACCATCTATTCTAAATTCCTAGATATAGAATTTGGCTTAGTAATAGTTAGTATAAATATCTTATTCATTTGCCTACCACCTATTTCACTATTTTGTAGATTATCTCAGTTTTGGGTTATATCCAGATTCTAGGCCATTTTTGACTTTTGCAGTTTAGCCCATTCTATATTTTGGACTAATAAGGTCATCCAATCAATCTTATTTGAATGCTGTCTTTATCTTCTATCCTTTCTTTCTCAGAATCCATTACGGACGTATGGCTATGCCATCCTCTTCTCTCTTTCGGGATATTTTGGTATCTCGTATGTTTTGACACTTGTACGTGTATTTGGCGCTCTTGTTGCTGTAACTGGTAAGTGCTTTTGCCCTGCTTCTGTACTGAAAGTTGTTCCAGGATGTTTGACTAGGTATTTTTGGAAATGTGAATGCTGCTGGTTTAAAAATTTGAATCTTTTCATGACCCTCCATTTCTAGTGGACCTCTCTCCGTTTTGTTCTGTGCTGGGCATAGCTCTCTTCATAACAAAGATAATATATTGCAGATATAGCAATGGACCTACAGTGAAAATGCATAATATTCAGCAAATTTAGTAGAAAAAATAGTGTTGATAGTAGCAGTAACATTTAAGATTTTTATCATGGTGGTAATATTTACTGTATTTAAATTGTTTTAAATATGGATACTATGTAAATAATGCTATATAATATAGTATATTGTTATAAATGTAATTTAATATACTGTGTTGCATAGGATAAAATTATTATTTTTAGTATAAATTATGAAATTTATTGCATAATAATATTATTTAATTATATTATAGATGTATTGCATTTGTAGTTTATCTTTCTGTAATGTTATTTTTGCAGTTACAACATGCCGCAAAGCAGTTACAATAGTGTTGTCATTTATTTTCTTTACCAAGCCTTTCACAGTAACGTAAGTCTATTGATTTTGAACACGATTCTGCATGGATGTCTTTCATATTTCCTCCATTCATTAAAGTCACTCATTTGAAGTGTATTTTGATATATTTTGCTGCATATATAAATATATATGTAAATGTATATTTATATGTGTATATATATATATATATATATAGATATATATATATATATATATATATATATACACATACACATATATATATATATATATATGTGTGTGTGTGTGTGTGCGTGCGTGCGTGCGTGTGTGTGTGTGTGTGTGACAGCTCCCTCACTTTTCAGTTTTCACTGTTCACTGCCTTGCTGTTTCATGGATTCTTTTGATTCAATTTCGCATACTTGATTAATGTGAATTATTTTTGTCAAATCTGCAAAAGTTTGAGCTTTGAGAGTTTTTCATTAAGAGAGAAATAAAGTACCTGACTGCGAAAAGTGTGTGAAGTGTGTGGTGAGGGTTTTTACAGCCTTATAACGTGCATAGTAATTCTAGAAAACAAAGATGGCTACTTTGTGGATTTTGATTATCACGGGCTGTTTTAGAACATTACCTTTGCAATAGATGAGGGACCACTGTGTGTTAATATAGATACAAATATTAATGTAGTTTATTGTTTGTTTTATTTTATATTCCTAGTCTCATTCTCTACTCTTTAGCAGTATTACCATGGCTTATATCACTTCCTATGTACACATTTGTCCCATCTTGTAGCCTACTTCTGTTATCACCATCCACAATGCTCATATGCCCCTTTGAATCCATGATGCACTACAAAGGTAACATATGCCCCTCTTTTAGTTATGTGTGGGCTGGCATGATCGTCCTTTTTGGAATTGGAGTGAATATTTATGAAAAGAACAAGAGTAAAATTAATTGGATGCTGCTTAATATGTGTGGTAGCTGCATTATCAAGATTAGTGACTTATTTAATTCTCCTAAAAAGAAAGTTTTCGACGTTTGAAACGTGAGTATAACACTATATGTAGAAATTTATTTGCATCTATCAAGTATCTGTAGAAGTTTCACATTACTGAAGTATATGTTGATTCAAAATCAGCACTATGAAAAATAAACATTAGTTTAAGCACATGGTTTTCACTTTGAATTAGGGCTGTCCATACTTCTAGATTTCACTATTTGATTATTTGGTCTGATATTTATCAAATAGTCAATTATTCGGTGATATGGGCATGGTCATAATTTTGGCTGATTCCACTATAGGCGTGGTCAGATGTGAGTTGCTTCTAGTACAAAGTTTCTTATGAGTAGGCTCCTTGCAACAGCAGTGCAAGGAAGCTGTTTGTTTGGCTGCTGCGAAGCAGCATTACCGAGAGCCATTCTATTGATTATTGACATAGTAACAGCTGGATTATTTGCACTTCAACCATGGAATCGATGCTTTTACACCAACCGGATAATCAGTGTATCTGACTATGCCCAGATAGCTGAATTAGTTGACTCTTAACAAATCATTGAAGTCTTTGACTATGCCCTGATAACCGAAGAATTGGACTCCTCCCGATTAATCAGCTAATTTGACTCCTCCAGAATAGTTGATCAGAAAATCTACTAAATGAATACTAAAACTGATAGCCAAATTCTGAATAATCGGCCTTTGTTGGACAGCCCTAATTGTTTTAGATAGAATTAGGGGATCACAGCCTTGAATGGGAATGGCCAGGATGTGGTTCAATAGATGCACCAAACAAAATATATTTTAAGTGGCTTCATTGATAGCTAGAGAACCATTTCATCTTAGAATTACATTAGTGGAAGTAAAACATTCCAGCCCTTATCAGTACTTTCCTCTTGGCTTATTCTTTTGTAGACCTACATTTACCTGCATTATTCCATTTTCTTAGCAGAATGTCATCTCTATGAAGTATATCTCTTTGATTGTATAGGTTTACATGTCTCTACCACTGTAATAGCTGATCTTGTCTGCGCTCTTTTTGATTCTTACCTTTATAGAGTGCTTTCTTTCAATACCTTGTTATGCAATTCTTCTCTTATCGAGTCTTGGTTAAAGTACAAAATACCAATGGCAGTGGAGATAATCCTGTTTCTATTAAGCAGTTCTGCTTAGGAGTTGTAGTTCTTGTTTATTTGATGGTTGGTAAAGACCTACCGCATTCACTCTATTGATGGAAGTGAATGGAAAATTTCCACTGTCAACCAGCATTTGATTGTCTTCCATTTTTGGTGCCTCTACTTCACAGTAGGTCTTTGGTGCTTTTCCAGTTTTCTTGTTATATTTATTAGTCTTACTAATTTTCATCAGTATTGGTTAGTTAATATTTTTTTCGAAAATATAACGCTTTTTGATCATTTTCTATCCTTATGGCTTACCAGCTTGTCCTTGGATTCTCTTATGAGTTGAGTTGTGCGTTCATTTTATGAACCTTTCATATCTAAGTCTTTGTACATGGTGTCTGTGCAACACGAGTTCTTCCAGTGCTAGCTCGACCAGCAACTGTCTGGATATATAAATCCTGTTTTCATGGGGTTAGACTGACAAACATCTGGATAGTTTTGGATCCGATCTCTATCCTTGTTTGCAGGGTAGAGATCCTTTTCATAGTGCTTACATAAGATTGTCCAATTGAGCTGTGATTTTCATTGCTTTCAGCAATATAGTTTGGATCATTCAAGTTCTTCTGGCCGATTTGGCTCTCAAGAGCATTATTTAAGAACTGTGCTGCCTTCTCCATCCAACTTTTTTAGGAGTGATTTTCTTCCCTGAGATGCTTGATTTCCTTTTGAAGATCGCAGCGTGGATCTACTTCATCGCTGGTCAATGGACTGCTGTCTGAACGTTTCCCACTAGCTGAGGAGCAGGAACACTTTTGAAGTTGAAGTATTTGACTCACTAAGAACTCAATTTCCTGTTTTATGCTACTGTAGGTACGAAATAGTCACTTGCAATCTGGGCAGAACCATCCGTTAGCTTCATTAGGCCCTGTAAAACTTTTCCGGTGGTGGATGCATTTGGTGTGAAACCAGCGGTCGCAGCCATCACAGGCTATGATAGGTCCTGCCTTTCATCAGCTCTATCATGGAGACAGTCAGTCAGGCAATGAAGTATCATGTTCTTTTCGATTAGCTTGAAGTATGATAATAGTTTCTTCATTTTGCGCTTCAACTTGATCGCTATCCTTTATCAGGTTCAAATCCTTTAAGCATCTCATATTAGTATTCCACTTTAGGTTTACAAAACTCAACGTTCAGCTCCCAACTATTAAATAACTGTCTCAAGCTAATCTCACACACATTATTACAGGGTACAGAAAGTTACTATTCCCTACAAAGCTTTGTAAACAAGAACCCACATATTTTATTAATGTTTCCATAATCATGCACGTTGCCTATATTATTTAATCATGGGTTGCAAATCCTGTGGCAACCATACTGTAAAACTTTGTAGTGCTATAGCAAGATCCGAGCATCATCTCACAAGATTATGGTCAATAAAACACAGAGATATAGCTTTTTCAATCTGATATCGTGAATCACAGATGGCCTTCTTCAAGCACTACCTTACAGCTCTCCACCCAAAAAGAACTAACTCAATCTGGTAAATGTACTAGGTATAAAAAGGATAGATTTGGCTCCGACTAAACATAACTTGGTTCCTAGCTAAAATGACCAACCGACAACCGAGAATTAGCTTCCTAAATACGTAAACAAGCTAAACACGCGGCAAATTCATGATGAAAATAGCACGCTATAACATAATAGAATATTACTTACTTCAAATTTTTTGGAATGCTAGGAAACAGTTCTCTTTTATTCAAGCAGAGAACAGAACCTTTTATGGCATTTAACATATGTTTATCCTGTGCAACACACCTTACAAGAGACCTTCTCAGTGTGATTAAGCCAGTGCTCCATTTTGTCATGCCTAATGTCAGCAACTGGTGCTGCTTCTAGCCGTAAACGTTTCTTTTTTGTGGTATTCTTGTCAAGAGATGGACGTCCTCGCTTCTTTCCCAGCACTTTTCCTGCTCTTGTTTGTGCACTTGCAATGCTGCACCTGAAATCTTTCAACGAAAGGATTTTTGTCTCCTGTAGTTGTGCCATTTGTCTTCTATTCAGGAGCCATGAATTGACAACAGCAACATCAAAGCACAAATGTGCTATTTTACTATACCACTTTTTACATTTTACATCAATCTGATACAACTCTATAAGCATGTTTGCCAAGTCTACAACTCCCATATCAAGGTTGAATTCTTTAATAGTTCTTAGCATATGGACATGAATGTGCTTCTTCTCCTCTCTACTCCACCTCTTGCAACTGCTCATTAGCTCAGTACCACAATATGATGATATGAGATGGACATCTCATGCCATTTGACAATGGAAATTCCTGACAAAGCATCACATCTATAATCAAAACTACCTCACTCTTCTTTCTTCAATACCTTGTCATCTTTCAGCGTACATCCACTTCCCTAGCTGACATATTATGAGCTTTGCTTTGACTGTTGTAGTAGTCTTCCTGTAATTTAAGATTTGCTTCTATCCTAACTTGACATACTTCTGAGCTAGCTTAACGTACTTCTGGGCTTTGAATGAGAATGAAGGCTGGGTTAACTTGAGTGAGTTTTATGACAACATGCCCTAAGCCACATGATAGTGATGTGAATCTTTATTCAGAGAGTTGAGTTTTTCCAGAAAAACACACCAGATATAGCTTTCACAAACTTTATCTTTATCTTTAAACAATTCGTATACAAGGTCTTTTTCAAGCACCAAGTACGCAACGGCAAACTAAGACTCAAGACTAACTAACTAAGAACTAAGGGGTAGCTTATATCTAGAAAATGACTAATA
>WIPJ01004074.1:14649-27149 GCA_018155075.1 Cassiopea andromeda | reverse complement strand
TATTAGCATTCACCACTTAAGCAAAAATATACATTATAGTGCCCTTCCCAACAAAGGCGAGAGATTCATACGGTGAATAATCTGGCCTAAGGCGCCTTTGGCTAATGAATAACGTACCTTTTAATGGTCTTCACAATTGCTATTACCAGAGAAGTGGTACTTGAGTGGAACTGTTGATTGTTTACTAAAAAATGCATAACTATGGAACTCTCTTCTAATTCTTCCATAAATACTTTCACATCCTTGTTGACATCAGACATCATCACTTTTGTCAACTTGAAAGTGGGACGTACGGACATCGTCTTGGAACTGTACGTTGAGGTATGTAGGTTTGGCCAAAGGTCCCCAACCCATCCAATTTTGAATCGAATTCTTGCATTCCAACGTCATTCAATGCCTTGTACATTGTTATTTAATGCATAAGCTCTTTGTTGATGATGCTCGTCGCTTCAGAATTCATCAGGATATTGCTTCTATAAGTGCAGTCCTCAGATGTTCTTCAGCATTTCGTCATACTACTTCCTCTGCAGCCTGCTATCAGCATTATTGTTCGCTCACAGTCCACTATCTGTCCACTAACTGTCCAGTAGTACACGAAACACAGCTCTCTTGAAAACATTTTTAATTTGTTTATATTTATCTAAGTACTCATAATGTAATGCATTCTATTTCTAGTAACAGAAGATATTTTTGTTTTAAAATAAGTAATTTATATTTTCAATAACAATGATTGTCCACCCAGCCGTGGCAGGGGATCTGTTCGATGCTTTGGGGAGATAAATGCAATGAGCAAAAGCACTGGATCCTTTTGTTCACATGCCGATGGCCCAGCAAAGTGTGCTCTGAAATAGGTACTTTCCATGCACAAAGAAGTGTGCAAAGTGATATCTTTAATTTTGCTTTAAAGCCAGTACTGTAACCCAACATGTATGTTGAGACATATTTTCAAAGATATGCAGTGGCGAATCTAGCTCTGAATAGTTGTTCATGCAAAATACTTTGCGCATGCGTAAATATGATCACGCTTCCCCAGTGCAACGTTGTGCAACGCAAATATGTCTAATTACTATCTATTACTCAGACACAGCTTAGAATTCAAATTACACATTGCCAAGGCAAATTCGTTCTCAATATAGGATGTTGAGTTTAGCTGAAGCCCCATGGCAATGGAGGAATTTGTAATAGGCGATGGTATCGTGGATTAAAAGGCTTAAGGTTATAGAGTACACGTTTGGCGTATATTTCAACTTGGTATTTGCTTCACACTGTCTTGCTAAACAACTCACTGTTAATATACCATCATGACTAGTTATACAAATCATACCAGAAATAGATTAAATTCATATCATGAAAACGACGTTAGCATGTTTATGAGGTTAGAGTATGCAGTCCCGTTACAAATTGGGGGGGTGGGGGAGTAAGCAACCTGAACAAATTGCTTGGTTTCTAACAAAGCGATAGCATGCCCTCTTATTGCTGACTTTTCCATTTATTTAGGTATGTCCATGGACATTGCTAGTAAGAGCATGGGAGTATTGTTCCAGATCCATTGAGACTTGTCAGAAACACAAGAAGCTTTTTCAACCTCATCCTCCCCAACTTTCTCTATCTAATCCACAAAATCTATGATATAAATTATAATTCTTTCCAAGCACCAACAATCTATGGAATATCTTACCACTATCTGTACTCCAAGATTGCTTTAAGCTATCCTCTTCCAATTCAGCATCAACAAGCTTGATTTAATCTTCCTCTATGTTAAGAATTCTCTTCCTCCCTTCGATGGGGGCTCTTGTATAGACTATGGGGTTTTCCTAAAACTACATACTAAAAACTTCCAATGACAAGTAGTATTCATATGAAAGGAGCTACTGTTTTGCTTAAAAATTAGAGTAGCAGCTGGAGCTTCTTTAGATGAAAGGCACAAAGGAATTGTGGTCAGCACACATAAGAGTTCTACTGAAGATTTTGTTTTGAATACAAAATAAAACCTTTTTGGGTTTTCTATGTATTAATCTAAAGTGAAGGAATGCAACAGAATTTCCTTCTCTAGCTCTTTTAGTAAGTCTTTGTGCACAGAAATTAACATCATTCTGGATATCAGCTGAAACCCCGATAAATGTCACACCCATGCACCCGGTAAAAGTCACACTTCAAATGTACAGTATTGATGAAACATTTGGTAAAGTCATCTTCCAATAACTCAAAATCCATGCACACAGGGATGAAACTTATGTGGAGGTATGGGGGTGGGTCACCCTCTTACCTTGAAAATTTGCCATTGTGCAGGGCAAAAATTGTAACTACTACTGTCACTAAAAAAGAACTTGTCAGAAGAGCTATAAGGAACAGTCTTTCAATCAAGTATTGCAACTATTTACGAAGCAAAAGTTACATATTACCCCAAAATATTGTGTCCTATTCCTGGTGATATTCCGCTCTTCTGGGCCATGATGAGCCTCGATTCAATGTTAATACAACACCAACAACAAGGCATGCGCAGGCTCGCTGAAAGACTTGTTTTAGAGACTTTAAGGAGTAAGGAAATACACAGGCCACTGTACCTCAGATGCCGATGACCAAGGACGGGTCCTCCCTATCCAGATCGCCCCATTTATAAACGTATGCGACGCTCATGTGAACACAATTCAGCACTGAGTAAGAGGCTGAATTTTAACACCTAGAATCTTCCCAGCGCCTCTCCGTGAATCTTCCAACCGTCCATGAATAATAAACCCCAGAAGCTCCCTGTAGTTTTCATTATTTAAGCTAGAACTCGAGTCATCGTGTCTTCTAACTAATAGCTCTTATTTGCATAGACAGAGCCCAGTCTTAGACAACTTTGTGATGTAGCTCTATTCTGTTTAACTTCTTCAGTAGAGCGGTCAATCTCCTCTCTTATTGCCCTTGAAAATATAACGTCTACCCTCTCCGATACGTGGAAAGTATTCAAGAATTTATATGGCTCAGTGTGAGACTTCGCTTACTCGTGCTTCTGTTGATCAGAGAGGAAACCATGCATGTTTTTATAGCGTATTATCATGTAGAAGAAACTCCAGGCTTAAAAAGTAGGCATGGCCAGCAAAACAAGCTCTGCCTTACTTCACTTCCACACAACTAACCTTTTTTCTCATACCACTGACAGTGGACTGGTCAACTGCTCCCTGAGAATATCAATTCTGGACAGTTTGGATCTTGCAAGTTTCTCTGTGGCTGTCTCAACCTCCCAAACTGTTTCCACAAGCTCCTTTACCCTTTTCTAACTTTTGTTGAGAACAAAGTCGTAGAGACAGCTATCCCCTTGTTGGGCCTTAGATTTTGCAAGAGCCAGTAGCTCAAGGCGACTATGGACTTTTTGTTGCAGGACAATTTTTGCAACCTCAGTGTTGGACAGACGTTTCCCCTTTTTACGGCTTTTTCCTGCCCTTGCCTTTGTAGCACTTGAAGTTCTAGGCTCTACTACACTTGTGGGGTGATTTGAGCTTGTTAATACAGCCTGGTCTTCCTTTGTGACATATTTGTATGCCGAATAATACCCAGGGTGATCTGAGAAGTTCACTACGATGTTGTAATTGTCTTTGATGCAGTTTTTTACTTTCATCCATCTCTGTGCTCTATCTAATAATAAAGCAATGTGGAAGTGGTAGCTGCCATTTTGATGCTGTTCCATGCAACAGGCCCAATGAAGTACTACTGATCTAGTAGCAGACTGAAAGGATTGCACTATTGCAGTAGAAAACTTTTCTCTGTCAAAGACACTAGTGTTAGCATTACTGTATGTAATCAAATATGCTTTTTTCACAATATTCCTGGACAGTACTGAGGAGGTTTCCTGGCCTTGAGAACTTGACATAGTGTTATACGTTTAATGATAGTTATTTCTTGTATTTCACAATATGAAGAGCCTCACAATTTGAATATTGATTATTAACCGCTAACTTCCTGGCCTCGATCCAATGAGAGGTAGGATTTCCGATCCGTTTCATGTAGCAAATGTTGTCATTGAGAAAAGTAATTTTTCACTCAAAATCCATAGACTGGGAACTCCCTACACAATTTAATAAAATATGTAGAATAAGTTGTAATTTTCATGAATTACCATCTATACTATAAATTTGAGTTACTTTCCACATTTATTGACAACAGAATGATAGAAAACCGTCTAAATTTGTTATTTACTATTCCTGCGTTTTGCTTTCAATACTAATTAATGCTGTCCTTTGTTGAATGATATGCTAGTACGTTTAAAATAACAGGCTAATACTGCATATCTTTACTGGTAGACAGCCTTTTACCTTTCATTTACATTTATAGACCTCTTGCATGAAATATCACTGTTACAATGAATTGTGAAAATGCACGTTGTCATGAAAGCGACTCATGCTTTGGTGGTATCACTTTGTAACTGGCAAAAATAAAATCAGTGGCCTTGAAAACCTAGGAGTATAAACCTTTACCATAATTCTAAATGCACGTTTTCAATAACAAATTCAGACAATCTCTGCCAAAAGTAGTTGGAACGCCCATACAGTTTTGAGGGTTTTCTACCCCCGTCCTATTTCCTTGTCATTACGGAGAGTGTAAACCCCCTCCCCCCATCATACAATGTTGAATCAGTAGCCAGGACCCTTAGCTACTTGGACAGGCATCACTTCTCCCAAACGTGCTACTCATATGCCCTTCAAACAACATTGTTTTACGGGGGAGGGGATTTTGTAGTTCGTCTATAGCATAAATCACATGAAGTGTTCCAAGACTTTTGGCAGACATTGTAGGCCAGATTAAATATCACGAGTAGTACCCAGTGCTTTCGTTCAATGATGACATCACACTATACTGCAAAGTGCATGATATCACATGTCTAACGGATGACATTCCGGGCTTTGATTGGTGTTTAGCTGTGGATTTACTCAATAAAAGCACTCTATTTTGCTTTTATGTCACTTTAGTCATGCAGTTTTCAAAAGTGCATGACGTACGCTATTATAGTAATGATAACTTACTGATGTTAGAACTGATCGAATGGAAAGCATATTCAGCTCTAGTTCCCATCATCCAGGGTCAAAGAATGCTATCTGTAGGGACAGAATTTAACGGCTTGTTGTTATTAACCTGGTTATTATACAGAAGACTTCATTTTTTAGAACAATTTGCTGATGGAATTTGCAAAGGAAATTGATATTCCAGATTAGCTGTAGTCATGCAGTGCATGACAAGCATATCCTCTGGTTTCACCACTGACAATATGCCAAAAGCATTATGTGCCTACTCCTCCATAATTGCTCACAATGTTTCACACAATCAATCTTCAATACAAAAATTCATCATTTGTGAAGCTCTTGATATGATAACATTATCAGCCGTTCTCATGAGCAGATATTTGAATTTCTCGCTTGCAAAATTAAATGTATTGATTGCACTGCGGACGGCACTGACATTAGTGTCCCATATGAGTGTCACATCTGCGTGTACCAAACTAGTTCACTCATTCTATCAACTCAAATTCATTGGCGTTGGACTATTTACACCACCCAATTTCGTACTCTTAAGTAGCTTTTGCGGATTCAGAAATGAAAGTAGTGCTGTTATTCCCTCGACCGGGACTTCACATGATGTAGTAGCGCATTACAACGATTCACACCTAGTTATATGCATGCACTAGTAAATTGCCATGGAGAATTGTAAGTCTGGACACTCTAGGCGTTGCAATTCAGCCTCTCTTACTCTGTTGCAACAAATTGCGTCAGCTGCTTTTGACTTACTTTGATATTAAGATGATAAGGCCGGTATTCCTTTTCTGACTGGCATTTTTTCAAGAGATAGCAGATCAATTCGAGCATAAAGTTCGTTTCCTAAGCAGTATTAGGGACCTTAAGCATGCACAACGCTGACGGGAATGGTAACCTTAGCTAGTAACATCGCCGTTTCCGCTATCGATCTGATAACTAGTCATTAAGCATGTTGTGTTAATAACGCAAGCCCCGCCCCACTTTTCAGCATGAATATTGCATACATCTTGGCGAGAAAGTTATTCATTTCGATATCTCATGCGACACTACAACATATGGTTTCAAAATGCCTTAATTACGTCATGTGCTAGATATGCTGTTCCTTTCTTATGATGTCCGCTATAAAGATGAAGTAGAGTTTGCAAACCTGCAAACCAGCTCCTCCGCAGAATAGGAAAATATAAGGCACTTATATTTAATTCACTACATCCTTCCTTTCTAATAATTGAAGCTATACGAAGAAGCTCAAATTTATACCCTTTCTCTGCTGATTAGAACAAAAAGCAAAACAACAAAATGTTGGCACGATCTTCAGATTTGGTTTCTACACTTTACGTCTGTTATGGCATAACCAACTCCTGAAACGGATGGGCTATTACCTTCTCCAATATACCACTTGTAACAACCAGTACCACATGCTTTTTGGGCACTACAGGCTGGAGAGATGATTAACAATGCTCGATACAGAATCACATACCAGATGAAGATGGGCATAGTCATTGTTTGCAGTGCACATAAACAATCTATTACCGCTAGTGACTATAAGCCTTGGTTTAAAGATATGACTTAATATTTTACCATGGATTTGATCTCATTATATTGCATTCACCTTACTATTGTCTCTTTATTATCACTACCGACTGCCCTAACCCTCCCCCTTCCCATGGGCGGGTCACCCTAACCCTTTGGTCCCAAAAGATAGTACACAGTAAATACACATTACATTCAGTTGATATTTAATGCATGATAAAATGCTTCTACATTTTGAGAATTATCATCATTATTCAACAAAAATAACTGTTCAGTTCTATTGGTGTCTTCTCTCCCCATTTCTTCAAGTTCTTCGCCGTTTGTTGTCTCCCATGGCGATCGCAGTAACGTAGAAGGCGTGCAGATTGACTGTACAGCATCTCTTGTTGCAATGACATAACGCTGGCCGGGTTGGATATCATCCGACGATATCGAACTCTCGGAGATAAGATTCGGCGATGATGGGCAGATCTCTCCCTCCATTCTTGCCATAGGGCTTCCATAATAGTTGAGAGGGCTTTCTTGTATCGCCTGTACAACTTCTCCCGAGGAATCGGCAAGTAACTGTAGTGTAAAGAGACAAGCATCCACATTATCTTGCTCAAGGCTGATAATACTCCACCGGTCTGCAGATAGCGCCTCACGCTTTGGCTCACTGTTGCTGAAACATACGACATGAGGAGGCTTATAGATACGCATCTCAGACACATATTTCGTAGAAAAATAACGGCCATTCTTGATATCTTCAATAACTTGATAATTTATAGTTTCAGTTTGCGATCGAGAGAAATCAAACACAACAATACGTTGACCAGCATAGGCGAACTTAATATCAGCTGACTTACCATTCCCCACAACGAATGCATCGTGCTTCACTGCACAGTAGGTAGCAAACCATGACTTGCCCACATTTCCACTACTACTAAGCATTTCAATTGCTCCTTTATATTCCATAGACCCTGATGATCATCTATCATTGCTATTACAGTCATGACTTGCTAGCCAGCTATTGTATTCAGGAATGTTTGTCCTATTTGACCATGTTTGACACCCTTTGCATGCTTCTGATGGCACAATATGGTCCAAACATTTCCCATTTTCTTTTGTAATGACAGTAACTACCCCCATTCAATGCCGAATGGCCACGCTTTTGCCAAGTCCCATGCACAGATACTTGGCAATCTGTAACTGCATCTGAACTTCCACCAAGCTTGTTAATTGTCTCTAATACTGCCTCTTTACAACTTTAGAGACAGGTATCTTGATAAGGTTTCGAAAGCTTTTCATTTGCTTTATCATATTGTGTCTTTGATAATGGCTTTAAAAGATTCATAAAACCGGAAAAAGTGCTCATTGCCTTTTGACATTTTCCTATTTCACGGAATGCTATCAGTGATGTAAGGTTAATATCAAACATTGACCTTCTAGCTTTAGAGTCAGGATAATCATTACATGTGACAGGTGATGAATAAAATGTGTCCAAAATTGGAAAATATCTACACTGGAGTGATAACTTGTGAGCTAAAGGGCTCGTTATCAACAAGATCTAAACTGTGATGACAAAATTGACACTTTCATCTGTTTACCGCAGTTTGGAGAATAACTAATGACATGAGCATATAATACTTAGTAAACAAATAATTTGATTACCATGAAATTCACTTCTCTTTGATCGATGTTTACCCAAAGATTTACGTTTTCCCATATTGAATAAACAAAATAAGTTTCAGATGCACAGAAGTTTCTAGATGTTAACTGCTATACGTAGAAGTGCGCAGTGTGCCTTCACAGAATACCTTTAAATGTGTTGTTGATGCACATGGTGTCACAGGGGACTAATGTATATCATTATCCCCGAAGCTGAAGCACAAACATCGGAAATGGGAATTGGGTTAAAAGACAACACATATTGCTAAGGTGTTGCTATGGACATTAAATTACTGGTATGGTACAAAAAAAGAGTAATTTTCCCAATAACTAAGAAGAGTAATAGAAATCTAAAGGCGTAATCTTATTCATCTTACATTTTTAGGGTAGAAAACATCAAGAAAAAATTAGAATTTATGGTAGATTTTCAGAATTTTATGGTGGTCTACCCCCTTATAGCAAACTGTCGACACATTCTACAGTTGCATCATATCCAAGTTTGCGCGTAATCTATCGCGAGTCCTATGGCACCACCATATAGAAAAATACATCAGTAAAGAAACAATTCGGTGGAAATGACATGACATTATTAAATGCTACAGGAAATTGACCTGCATGGTTGGTTGGAGGAGGCTTTGCTTGCTATAGAAGGATTTCTGCTATGCGACATGATGTCATATTTTGGTCATTTTCAAGGTTTGGCAAATGTCCTCAACCCATCCAATTTCGAATCCAATACTTGCATTCCAACGTCATTCAATGCCTTGTACATTGTTATTTGTTTAATGCATAAGCTCTTTGTTGATGATGCTCCTCGCTTCAGAATTCATCAGGATATTGCTTCTATAAGTGCAGCCCTCAGATTTTCTTCAGCACTTCGTCATACCACTTCCTCTGCTACCTGCTACCTGCTATCTGCAACCAAAGTCAATAGTTGCTTTGTGCGCAACGAGAAAGTCTTTACCAAGGATAAAATCGTACGAAAAGATTTCAATAACAACAACAGTATGTTTGAAAACGCGATTATTCATTGTAATAAACAAGTCTGACTTGCCAACAGTGGACAATAAAGTTCCGCTAGCACTAAACGAATCAATATTAACGTCGTGAAGCTCGGGCTTGTCAGATAATTGGTCAAAATCTCTTTGGACATTAAAGAAATGTCCGCTCCTGTATCTATTAACAGTAGCGTACTAAATCCACTTACAAAACCAACAATGTAGCCCTGTTGTTTAATAGACCGTCTCTCTACACAAAATTAACAACTTTCGCTTAATCTTGTACTTTACGCAATTT
The DNA here is from genome assembly GCA_018155075.1 of Cassiopea andromeda. Taxonomy (NCBI): domain Eukaryota; kingdom Metazoa; phylum Cnidaria; class Scyphozoa; order Rhizostomeae; family Cassiopeidae; genus Cassiopea; species Cassiopea andromeda. The sequence goes on along the minus strand of WIPJ01004074.1, from coordinate 17,667 downwards.
ATCTACGTTCTATCCCACTTCTAGTCAAATCTGACTAGTTTCAGATTTTCTATTACGTGCTGAGTACATTTCTTTGCAATATGCCCTCTCTCCCCTCAATTCCAGCACTCGATGTCCATTCTCCTGTCTCTAGTTAATAAGATAGTGTCATTTTTAACCTGTTGTGAAATGGTGCGATAATGCAGGCTAGCTGGACCAACAAGATACAAATGAAGCATTACCTGTTCTTCCTCAGGGGTCCAGCCATTTGCAGCTACGGAGCAATTCCAACCACCTGACCATTGAATAATATCCTCTTTATTATCTCCTTCGAATTTCGCAATTTCCACTACTGACCGTCTTGGAACTGTACATTGAGGTATGTAGGTTTGGCCGAATATCGTCATCGCATCCAGTTTCGAATTTAAGACTTCAATTCCAACGTCATTCAATGCCTTGTACACTGTTATTTGTCCAATGCATAAGCCTTGTTGATGATGCTCGTCGCTTCAGAATTCATCAGGATATTGCTTCTATAAGTGCAGTCCTCAGATGTTCTTCAACGCTTCCTCATACCACTTGTTCTGCAGCCTGCTATCAGCATTAAGTTTTTAGCCAAAATAAAGTAAGAGCGACTGCTCTTCTACTTGGGAAGTCCACCTTTCTCCTATTGCTTCTACCTCATTTCCATATCTAAATTAGTGTTCTTTCACAGTCCACTAGCTGTTACTAGGGCTCTTAAATGTATCTTAATACAGTAGAATCAAACCTTTATAAGATAGGAAAAACCACTATCCAGATGTAATCAAAAAGATAAAGCAAGTAACGGGGCTAATAAAGGCCGAACACAAAAGTTGTGAGGGGCAATATTAGAATAGACAATTCTTATTTTACTGTAATCAGTATATAATGGTTTCGTTACCAATTTGAGGCAATATATTGCAACCAATGCAGCCTCGTGGTAGAACACTGGTTGTGTTCGACTGTGAATTTTAGGATAACACTCTTAAATATGATGTGGCTATCATATTGAATTTTATGAGCTCCTTCTTGACAAGGAAAACGAATTTCACGGTATGTTTGAAAGAATAGCACAGGAAAAAGGGGGGCTATAAAAAGAATTAACAAAATAATAAATGAGTAAATATGAAAATCGGACAGAACGATAAAACGAGTAAGTAATGCTACCATAGCCAACAGAACGCTAAATATTTATGTATAACCAAAAATCTGTTCTAGCGTTGAAAGCAGCGTTGATCTTACGTTGAATGATGAGTCACACGGGAGGTCATAAAATCTGCGAAAAGTATCTTCACTTTTCCATCCCGCAGCCAATAATATTCCTACCAAGTCACTACATACAGCATTTGCGGCGTATGATGTTGATGCGGCGCGCAGATACAGCTTGCAGATGATTGAATGATATCAAACGTTGTTGTGTTGCACCACGCAATGAAGCAGTTAATTTAATGTATCGCTTTACATGAGAGTATCTGCACAAAGTAGGCTCTGAAACATACTTTTCGTATAAAAGAGGTTTTTATGGTAGCGAGGACGGGTTTGTTTCAATTTGTCAACAATTTTGGAAGTATATGCTTTGGATATAAAATGGAAAATTTCACCTGAGGATAAGCATGACAAATGGATCGAATCAAAGTTTCTTGATCCAATATACAGAGACAAGATTTTTAATTGGAGCCAGGAGGTGACACCAACGTGGGACTATGGTGACTCTGCCAAGCATCCACGACAGGCTTTCTACACAAGACCAGTACCACATGTATTCTTTGCCTTACAAGCAGGCGAGATGATCAACAATGCAAGATATAGAATCACATATCAGATGAAGATGGGAATAGACATTGTATGCAGTGCACATAAACAGTCAGTAACTGCTAGTGACTATAAGCCGTGGTTTAAAGATCTTTCTATATAAACACTAACATTTGCCCTAACCCTGACCCGACCCTTGGTTGGGGAACGCTCCGCGAACCCTTTGTTCACAAGATATAGACAATATATAGACATTATATTCACTTGATATTTAATGCATGATAAAATGCTTCTACATTTTGAGAATTATCATCATTATTCAACAAAAATAACTGTTCATTTCTACTGGTATCTTCTCTCCCCACTCCTTCAAGTTCTTCGCCGTTTGTCGTCTCCCATGGCGATCGCAGTAACGAAGAAGGTGGAATGTACATTCCAAACAGATTTGTATCTAGGAAGTGACGGCCTTAACTGGAAAACACCGCGCATGAACCTTTTCACGATAGGAATGCTAGCAAAGTCTGGAATCTGAAAACAACGATGATAAAGCACTTCTTTCAGTATTAATAGAACTGTATGATAAGCCAGCATCGAAAAGTGATGTCAAAAAATCAATAGCAACGGAAAATTGGCAGATTTACGGGGTTACAGAGACATCTTTCACAGGACTGTTGACATCTTTTTATATATGAATTATATTGACCTCAAGTAGAAGTTCTCCAAGAAGATATAATAATTGATACGGAGGACGGAGGCAGACCTTGGTCTGAGTACAGTTGCCCGACACTAGACATACCATCAGCTTTAGTTTGTACAACAGGGGGTGTTGAACTTGAGGTAGAGCTGGTAAGCACAATAGCGTTTTCCGAGGACGAAGATGAACTGATACCGCACATACAGGCCCGTAACAGGTCCCAAATTCTTGGGGGGGCCAGGTTTGAAAATAGTTGCTACAGCAGTATCAAAAAAGGCGCCACCATAGCAGTCGCTGACGTGCCAGAGAAACTTATCTATTTTTGGCCCTCGAAATTGGCTAAAGATGTATCCATTTTTTGAAAGAGCAGCATTTGATGAAAAACAAATTCAAAATGAGAAATAGTTTCTCCTTCTATTAACAGCACTAAAGAAAAAGTTCAAAATCAATAAAAAACATGTGTGATTGAAGGTCTCTTTGGTTTTCACATCGAAGAAGATTAAGTTAATGAAAGTTTGAATCAACTTCAATATTGTATTCTTTATTCCAGCTTCCACGTAATGGTAGACCTT
>WIPJ01004068.1:0-20103 GCA_018155075.1 Cassiopea andromeda | reverse complement strand
AAGGAGAAAGATAGCCAGGCAGATCTACATATAGGTTTGCAGATTTTGTGGATTGCAGTGATTGAGTTATAAAACTTAATGCTGAGCTTTGTTGCCAAGTATAGCGCCCAAACAAAGGATAAGTGATGTCCTACACGCCCAAACAAAGGATAAGTGACTCAGGTCCAAAGCAAAAGTAACAGTTTGATTTTGCGGAATGGTTCCGAAGATGAATTCTTCTCTAGTGTCAAAATAATTTTATATCAAATTTCACTGTGTCACACAATGCCTTTTTCAAGCCCTTAAAGTTGCTAGTAATCCCATACATATAACTGTTCTTTGAAACACTAAATAAACTAGCACCGATTTTTTTCATAAATATTTGTCATCAAATCCTTCAATTAATTCATACGAAACAAGACATTCAACTAGAGAAGACTTATATCTAGACAATCAGAATACTCTACAGTTTAGCTTAATAAAGGTGCATGTGATACATTGGGGCGAAACTATTTTGCAAGGACATCACATTTAGGGGGCTGTAAACTTTCTGTAATCCTTTGGCCTGAATGTTCTGTTATTCATTCAGGAAATGTGTACGAAGGAAACGGACATCTGCCCAACTTGGGGCTTGGGTTCCTCTGCCCGCCACTCCTCCTTCACTTCTGCTTTCCTACACCGAAAGAGAAGGGACCAATCTCTTTGGTCCAACTACTTTGAGGTCTCCTCCTGAGAAAAAGATCTGCTGAATTAGAATCCTTAGATGTATTAATTAAGCATTTACTGCTAAAGCTAAAGACATTTTTGGGTAGCTTGCCTTCTGCTTTAGACCACAAAGAAAAAAAGTCAATAATTTAGATTTCTTTTCGAGTGAGATTCTAATCAACTGAAACTTCTATTTCCAGATAAAGTAATCTTTTTGATATTAGCACTGACTATTCTTTGATTTGGCCACTGCTCTATGTTAGCAATCCACATGCACAACATTAGACAGGCAGGATCTATGAAGAGAAAACTTGATGACAATGTCTTAGGAGTAGGAGCTATACAATAGTCTAGAAAATCATGGACTCAATGACAAGTAAATATTCTTGGGCACCTAGTAATATGGGGGTGTACTAGGGAGAGGTTCTGGCAATTTGTTGCCAAAGCATAGTTTGGGGTGTGTTTACAATTGGAATTTTGGCATCTTTCTCTATTATCAGTGTAGTACTGGGTGGGGTTGTTAATAGATGGGAAGTAGAACTCAATAAACAGTTTGAGAACATACACAGTTCAAAATTGTAGCATATATGTTATGCTAAGAAATGAATTAGGTTAACAGTTATTAATCTTCTTTCAAGTAGTAAAAGGCAATTCAATGTCTATAATAGCCTATTTTGCAACATGTCTACAAGTGTATACAAGTTTGTCTCTTCATAGAGCCACTGCATTTCATTCATTTTTTTTCAGACCTCGGAAATACTTATTTGGGATGGGATGTTAGCAAATTTGTAGAGTTGGAATTGCTACACAATGTTGATACATGTGGATCTTACTAAGTGAAAATGGGTGGTGAAATTTTGAAACATTTACATTTTGCTCTCCCGTCATTAGGTTTCTAAGAGTAGAGGATTGAGCAGCAGTTTGCTACAAACTGAAAGTGTGCCTTTTCAACATTGTTTCTGGGGATAAACTTCTAATCCCCTCTTCCTCTTTTTCAGAATATGTGGTGTTGGAATATAATGTTAAAATAGGAACTGGTTTGGGCTACCCTCAAAAGAACTATGGTGTCATCATGATCATAATAATAAACACTAACATCCATGTCATCATAATCATCACCACCACAATCATCATCATCATAACCATCACTATCAGCATAACCATCCACATCAGCTTCATCATTGTTATCATGATCATCATCATGATCATGATGATGATGATGATCATTATCATCATCATCACCATCATCATCATCATCATCATCATCATCACTCATCATCACTCATCATCATCATCATCATCATCATCATCATCATCATCATCATCATCATCATCATCATCATCATCATCATCGTAATCATCATCATGCTTACCATCAATTTTCACTTCTGATGCTTCCTTCAGATTTCCCTGACAAATCTTCTAATATTGCCTTATTTATCTCTAAGATGAATTAAAGGAGAGGTACAAAATCCAGTACCAAAAACACAGCATCAACACAGTAGATAAAAATGGCAGAATTGTCATGAAAGCAGTAAAGGTCCAAGACTTTGCTGTGAAGTTAAAGATAAGTGAAACCAGGCCCGCGCCTCCAACATTCAGAGATGAAACAAGACAACATTTTGAGCATCTCAAGGGTATGGCAGGTAAAGACATTGAATTAAAAGAACTACTCAATCATGATGAGCGAGTTGTTCTTGTTTGTGGTGTGGCTGGACTAGGTAAGACAGTTTTAACAAAACAGCTAGCATTTTTGTGGGCAAATAACAAAATTTACACTCAATTTAAATTGTGTATTATAATGGAATGCAGAGACATCAACCACTTTGTAGCAAATGAAGGAGCTGCTCTGAAAAGGCACGAACTATTCAGTGAATTTCTGAAAACGAAANNTGACCAGAACCTCTCAACAACCTTTCCAGACACAATATACCTAAAGACCACAACATTTTGCAAGTGATTTGATACATCAGTTGTATCATCTGCAATCACTGCCACAAAATCAGCTTGCTTTACCTCTTTCTGAATTGTGCACTGCAGAGTTTTAAGCATAATATCCAGCAACTCATTCTGGATTGTTTTAGAAGTGCCCTTAAGCACAGTAGCTGATTCTAAGTGTTGACTTAAAACAGAATCAAGAGCTGCTGCAAAGTTAACTAGACCAAGGAATCTGAAGTAAGATTTTCATCATGGCCTCTTAACGCTAGCTCAAACGCACCACAGAACTTGATGCAGTCAATAATTCTTGATAGAATATGGCGGTTTCTTTCAATTTCAAGATTGTGTTGAATAAGTGAATCCCTATAAGCTTTACTTAGCTGCTCGGCAATATTCGTTTTGCCAAAAAATGCCAGCATCAAGCAATTCTCAACATGACAACTACACTTGACATGTCGCTTGACCTTCTCAGAAAGATGTTTCCAGTCGTTCACACCAGACTGGGTCCAAGCTTTTTCTCGTTGAGAATCTCCAAAAAGCAGGCAAGGAAAGCAATAAACTTTTCCAGAGTGACTGCAGCCAGTAATCCAACTGTGCTTTGAGTACCAGGTTTTCGTGAAACGACGTGAAGACAACCCTGACGTTGTCAATAGTTGAGGCCTTTCAGGGCCTAGACGCTTCACCTCCAGTTTTTCTTCCAGAGTTAACTGGCTGAAAGGGCGATTTTGAAGACCTCTAACAGTGTTCATAGCTATAGAGTGCAGTAAGAATGATAGAATAAAACGTTTCCCAAGCACTACCGAAGACTGCAAATAGTTTGACTGATGTCTCGTGAACTCAAAAAACTACGCCGCTATCCTAGTCAGTAGCCCTGCGTTGGCAAAGCATCGCAGCACATGGAGGTTGTTGTTGCATCAGGGAGGGCAGATTTGAACTTGCCCCACTTTCATGGATTTCAGCCAATCGTATGGCGTTTCTGGCGGCGTTTGGCTTCTGAAATTTGCTAGTGCGCATGGCAAACAACCGTTTTGAAGGGCAAAATAAATGTTGCCCCGCAAATGACATCATCTCAATTCAAGCGTGCTCAGCAGTTTTGATAGAAGCGAAGCGAGGCTCCACATCTACAAATGGTCTCAAATCCCGTGTAAATAATTAACTGGCCTAGATTAAATCACTGAAACCCTGGAGTATTTTACTTAGTACTATCAATTACTGTGTAGAAATGTCATTTATACATTTTCCTTGGGGGGGGCATTGCCCAACATGCCCCATTGACGAGCTGCCACTGGTATCAACACTCCTTATTATCGATGGAATTGACGAGTTGGACGGAATTCACAGCAATGACTCTGTGATTTGGCAACTGTTGGATGTTAAGCATGCCAAATATGCCCAGGCAAAAATTATACTTACAGGGAGACCCCATGTTGAAGGTAAACTTGAAAGAAATGGTAAAGACATAGGAGGCCTGTACAGGTGTGAAATTCAGGGGCTAAGTGACGACGAGATACATGATTATGTCAAAAAATTTGCCTCTTGCAAGGAAGATTTCGAGAAAATAGATAAGGCAATACATTCTTCTAAAGAACATGTCAAAATATTATCTATCCCAGCTTTTCTAAATTCAATGTGCTGTGTTGCACTTTTGTCAGATGTGCAAACTGTCAAAAACACTGCAGAATTATACGTTTGGGTTCTATATTTACTTTTGAAAGAACATGTTGAGAAAGATGGGCCAAGTCGAAAAATGTGCTGTGAAATGTTTGAGCAATATTCAAGTGACTTATGGGTACTTTGTGAAATATGTCATCAGCTACTAAGTGAAAACAAAATCATTTTTGAAGGAGATGTTAAGTCACGACTAATTAAGTGTGGCAAGGGGACAGAGTTCCTTGAGGGGCTCTTTGCTGATATTTCAGATTGCCGTACGAAGAAATATCAGTTTAAACATTTGACGATCATGGAAATCCTCTCTGCTATTCATATTAGTCGCAGTAAATATCGGATGGAAATTATTAAACGCAATTTAAAGACTGAATTCTATCAAGTAGTGATTTTTAGCTGTCAGCTGATTGGTGGCTATAAGTATGATGGAATTATTAAAGACATGTTTGGAAATGATGAGGAATTAAAAGCAATTAATGTGGAGCAGTTCTTGCCCAGGGTTTTGGACTTAGTGGGTCAATGTATTAATTATGAACTGAAGGCGTATGAACAAGAACAACAACTCAACTATTTATTCCAACTATCAATTGAGATTATTATGTGTTTTATAAATAAAGATGTAAGTAACAAGAATTTTATCATTTCAACTGTCAAAACATTACGTTATAAGATGTATCAATTAGACGAGGTGAGCATGAGAAAGGTGAGTGAATTATGTGGCCATCTAAGCAGTGCATTCAATTGCAATGAAGAAGACCTTAAAGAAACATTCGAAAATGTTCTTGTTGAGAGGGTTTATGTTGATGACGTAAAATCATTGACTTGCGTTAAGTATTTGCCGAATGTTGAAAAACTCCGGTTGCATCGAATGAAAATTAACTCATTTCGCATTCGAAGTGAAGCCAATGCAGTTGCAAAATGTAAAGACGTCATAATTCGTAATTGCGAATTCGCTGATGATGGGATTATGGGACATAATATGGCAATAAAGGATCATCAATTGAATTGGTTGGGGATAAATGAATGTAAGTTGAATAAATACAGCTTCATTAATGTATGCAATTGGGCATTGGAGTCATCAGTTGATACTTTTATATTACAATTCATGGACAACATTGAACATTCATGGTGGGGAGAATTAGTTCATGCCATTCAAAATGCAAAAGAAAAGAACAATGGAATTTTGGCATTGAGGGAATTGGGCATATTTAGATGCACTCAGGAGATGAGTAAAGAAATGGAAATGAAGGTTAGAAAAAATTTACTAATTACCTAATTGTTATTCCTTAACTATTCCAGTTTATAACTATACGCAAATATGTGAAGTCATTTGCTAACTTAGTTGACAATGAAATTCAAATATTTCTCACATGCAGTTTTAAAGCATATTTGGTTAACATGTACAGAGTTTATGAAAAAACATTAATTTTTACACTCAATGGTTAAGAATTTCATTGCTTTTACATTGTAATTCGTGGGCTTATTGACATTTGTGATACTATGTGTTTTGGATAGTTCTAATTGGAAGTTGCTTGATTGTACCAATAACAAAACAAACAAAATAGTGAAGATTTAGTTTTGTATGAGTTACTAAGTATTTTTATACTGTAACCATCCATAGCTAGAAAGGTGGGAATTTGAGTAAATGAAGATCAGTTGTCTGTCTATGAAAAACAAGTTAATATGTTTTTACTATTATGGTTTTATAGTTATTTACAGTATAACTTGTGGGGTATTAACATATTTGATAATAATAATTGAACATTGCAAATTACTGAAGGTTTTAGCTGAAATGGATATTCAGTCTTTGCAATAGCCAGAAAGGCCATTGCTCATTGACATGGACATATGAATCATACAAACATTGGTGGTTGATGCTTTTAAGGAAACCCCTTGAGTATAATGGAGCAGATTTGTAAACTTAGAGGGGACACTTGAGATAGACATTTGAAGTTGTGAGGGGAACATTCCCCTTGCACCCACATAGTTCCTACATCCATGAATAGTGTGTTAAGTATTAGGAGCAGGGTCAGCTACCGCACAGTGATATCCATCAGTGGTTTTCCTTAGTTCTTGAAATATTTGTAAGTTGTCAAGTTAGATTAATTTTATTCATAGCAGTGCTTTCCAATAAGCTACTTTTTGCAAAGCATTTCCATGGAAAGATAAGATATTTGGTACCCCCTCCACTTCTTATGGCGACTATAAATGAAATAAGTGTCTATAAAAATTGCATTCCTGTGCCTGTTCTATACATTCATATGCGCTCCGTTAGCATTGCTTTACACTCTCCCACTTGGTGTGCACTCTATTTGAGATAGACTTTTTCATAGCAATTGGGAAGTGGATGCTGTCAATCTACAATGGCACAGCCAAAACAAGCTAGGATAAGCACACCTCCTATAGCCCCCTATAGCCTCTGAGGCCTTGAATTTAACGTTCGCATGATTAAAAGGAAAGTTCCTTACGATGTCTGTCAAGGAATTTGATTTTGATAGTAATTTGCATAGCACTATAGTATTGATAATCTCTTTGCAAAAGTCCTTAAAGAGACCCAAGCTTTCTGGTTGTGCCACTGCTCCAGACTGGAAAATATGTAATGCGTGCTGTAAATGCCCAAATTTCAAACATATACTGTAAAAATATTACAGTACGTATGCGAAGGCACTGTGAGGGTGGTTTTTCCAAGCATGAAAATTGGATGGGAAAAACATGTTCCTCGCACATTACACAAACTTTCCAGCCTGGCCACTTTCAAAAGCTAATAATATCATTGCTTCCATAACATTATCACTGCCTCTACTACAGAAAAAGTTAAGACAATCATTTCTTACCCTTCCATGACATGACTTGCATGTTGATTTTATCCATTAAATTCATTTACAGCAGCAATAACTTTATCCATTTGGAATACAATACAATTAATTGATGTACAATCCTAAAAGATAGTGCTCAGCTATGTAATAAATATCCATGCCGATTGTCATTGTAATTTGTCCGCTATTGTTGTAATACTCCAATAAATAACGTCCACAATGCAAATATTACAGTGCAATTGAGTAAATGTATAACATGCTTTTCTCATAAGATTCCAGTACAGTTCCATACGGCTGAAGGTTTTCCAAAAATCTGCGTACTTGCTTTACGCTCCAAGTTATCGCTGCTTCCAATACTTTCACGTTAAGTTAGGAGGAATGTAATTTTCTCCTCCATATTCATTCTCATACCAAATACACCTGTAGACATTTGCTTACTTCACTGTTTCCACAAGCTGCACAGTTGAGCTACAAGTTTGAAGTGAATTCATTGCCATAAAATGTCTTGCGTACGTTTGAGCGCTGTGAAGCTAAATTCCTTTCTTATTCATGGGTACATTTCTCTGTAATAGACATTTCACTTATTCATGTGAGCTGGATGACCTTTACTACCATTTATTAAAAGTTCTTCCTAATGACTTGAAGGTAAGAAGGAGTACTCGCGACTGTAAGATTTGCAGTGATGTCGTGATTGTGAGATTGGCGCGAATTATGTGTCCTGGGTTCTAGTTGTCTTCATATTCCTTCAGCTGGAGAAGAACTTTTGTGACGTCTTCATGTGATTGTACATTTCAAATGGTCAATTGTGAATTTGTATTTTGACAAAATCCCTGCTTTATCGTCAAGCTTTTCCTGCTTCAATTTTGTTCAAATTGACATGTGTAGTGTGTGTAACATGGAGTGTGACACATAATTGGCCTTTCAAGCTGTGGGAGAATTTGTATGATATCGGTCTTTGCTGTATGATCAAATAATACATGTGGTGTCAGAAATTATCAAGATTCTCCCATATTTTGCCAAGATAAGTGACTTTCAGTTATGATGTTGCTGTATAGTAACCTAACAAAACACAGTAACCTTACTCTTATTAATAGTGTATTGTCTTCAGTCGGCGATAAATAGTATGTTGCTTTTAGGAGTGAAATTAATCAATTTCTGACAACATTATTGGTACAAGCTATTCTTTGTTCACATATGATAAACAGCTGCTCCTCTTGTAAGCAGAATATGACGAATCTTGTTGCAATCACCAGTTGTTAGTCTTGTTGTAGAATATGCAATCTAAGGAAAGATCATCAATGAAAGATCTTCTTTGTGCTTCTCCTATAACAGCAGGCACAAATGACCCTCGTTACTCACTTAATCTTAATTTCTTCTAAGTGAATATATGCTATTGTACTACTGGGAGAGAACTGCTCAAAAATTTTTTTATCTTCCTCTACAATTATTGCTTTTCTTTTATGTTTTCTATGATTTCATGCTTAACTGATTACTTGGTGTCTTTGATATGGGATAGAGTTAGTTGGAAGCATTGGCATAGGAGACAGAGGCAAAGGGGCGCGTAACCCACTTTCCAAACACCCACTCGTGCATGGTTCCCCTTTTCATGTAACTTGGTAGCCCTTTTGAACACTTCGCAACTCCAACAATCTTCACATCGTAACCTCAGAATGCATCTGCTCATGAGAGAGTTATTTCTTGAAAACGAAAGAGGAAGAAGCAACCGTTCTTAACTTGATAGGTTGTACTCAACTGCAGCAGATTGAAGTTTTTGAAAGAATATATTATGAAACTTTTTTATGTTTTAGTTCAAATATGGTGTCAGGTTTTCTTCTAAAGAAGTTTAGCAACTACGCTTAGTCTAGTTGAGACTCTAGTTTAATCGTAACTAAACTTGGTCTGTATTCTCCTTTGGGGCAAAAGTTTTAGGGCTCTGGTGGATGAGAGACCTCATCCCCAATGTAATTTGTTTACGGGAAGTTTGAGTATTTGACGGTAAATTTAGGTCTGTCTTGACTAAAATTTGGAGCCTTGCTTTCGGTTTTTATTTGCCTATGGATTATTCTACTGCTAGATTGAGTAGAATCTTTCTAAGAATAAATAAAGATAAACACTTTTTCTGCGATCTCAGAAGATCTAATTTAAATTTCATGCTTTGGTGGGGGAGAATACCCTCAGAACCCTTAGCTATTTTACATTTAGGGTCTGGCTCAATATTAACTTATTTTCATCATACCAGATGATTTCTTGCTTCATTATGTGTATTATCCCCAGGAAAAATGTCAAATTTTACTTTGCAGAACACCTGCCAAGTTGCCCTTCATTTCATGTGTGAGCCAATTTTATACTGCTTCCTGCATCCCTGACAGGTAATGTCCATGCCAGCTTTTCAGGATACTTTTGTCAATTTTTCTAAATCACTTTTAAAGCCATTAATATGGGACTGAAGTATCCCTGAATGCACTACAATACCTACTATTCGTTTTTGGCAAAATATAGTAATAATATGAGCACAATTGATTAACAGTAGTTGTGTGATGCTTGTTGATATAACTGTGAGGGACATTGATGGCGCCAGAAAAAAATTGCTGTGAGGGGTTAGAGCTTTAAAAGTTCTGACAGTGAGCATCGTCCAAGAATCTTTACAGACAATGGCTATCGTATTGCCTCCTAGAAAGAGTAGGAAAAAGGTCCCAGATTTTATAAAGTGCAGACGATGCATTGAAATTTAGGTGCCCATGGGAGCTAGCAAAGATTTTTGGGGGCTATAGCCCCCAACCTTCTCCCCGCTGGCGCCATCCCTGATGAGTGATGGAAATAGTAGGACTTCTTGAGATCAGATAGAGGACCTTAATGGCAATTGGAATGAGAATTTATATTCGCACACTGCTATTGTTTTTCGTTTGCCTACTACTGACCACAGTGGTCCCACGGAGTAACTTTGAGAAAAATAGAGCCCTCACACTGAATGTTATTGGAGTTTGAAACCATTGACGAATGTTCTTTTTCGTGCAATGGTTATTTGTACCTCTCCCTTTATTGAGGAATTATTGATTAAGTACAATTTTGCATATTCAAAGTGGTATTTATAAATTGAACTTACATTTTACTTTTGGTTAAACTTTTTGACATGAGCATTCATGATCAATCCCTAATATTTGATTGAATCCAACATTTGCTTATGGTGCTGAAAGTAAAGTATGCACTCGGTGATAATTACTGCACAAATTGCCACTGTATCAGATGGGTAGAGAATTTGTTATGGACAGGGATCTAAGTTGATGGATAGTTTGAGAGGGCTTTCCAATTTTTAGGCTAGGGATCCAAGTCTTAAGACAGAATTTCATTGAAAGTTTAAAAGTCTTCTAGAAAGTGGAAAGTTTGTAGCACAAGTTAATCAATAAGTATTGAAGTAGGTTTGGGTAGTCTTCTTTGTAACATGAATAGCATCTTCATAAAATACTTCCAATTTGCAGAATATGATTTTTGCTAGAATTCATAAGTGAGAGGTTTGAATAAGCTGGGAGGGGCTCAAAAATAGCTTAGATATTACTACCTTCAAGTGCCAAATAAATTGGGAGTCCTAATAAATAAAATTTAGTAAACGGTGGGTCAAAATAAACGTAGGGGTAGGAATTTGAGAAATTGCTTTAAATTATTACAAAACGATGGAAGGAAAAAAACAGATTGTCATAAAGCATAGAGCTAAAACATATACCAACGAGCTCCATTTTGCCTTGTAAATAAGTTGGAGGTCCTAACGAGGTCCAAGAGGCTGTAGAAAATCGACAATTTAATAAGCGGGGGATTTTGTTTGGCTCCTGAGAGTAAGATTCCTCATCTTCAACTAGAAATTCAGTATTAATATTTCCCCATACAATAGCAATTTTTTATTTATATGTATCGAATTCATGCCGCATCTGCTTCCTGTATTAATTTCTGTATGATAAATCTGTTTTTATTCATGGACTTCTATTGCAGCCCCATTTTAGTCATAAGTTGCTTCATAAACAGCTTTTAATAAAGAATAATGACCTATTATTGATGTATACCAAAGTTTCTCGAGTGGAAGCCGTGGCTTCTATTAGCATTTTTATGTAAAATTCTGCGGCTTCTAATTGAGCATGGCTTGTGTGGATGGCGGCTTTTTCTCACGTTTTCAGTCATTGCAATGAATTCGCGAACCCACTACATTGCATTCGAATGTGTTTCAAATTCAAATTTGTTAATGTTTCAAAGAATGCAGACTAGTGACGTGTTTCTGATAAAGACTAATGACGTCTTATTTGTGCTGTTTGTGGAACTTTCTATTTGATCAAAGTCATTGCAATTATCAAATTGATAGTTTTGTTTGCAAAATTTCTGGTAGATCTATCCATCTATAAACAGTCAAGAAATGGAACATACGTATATGCTAACAATTGTCAGTTTGGAGAGTAACTCTAAGGCTTTAAATGTATGTTCAAATTAGGTCATACTCTCAGGAGCCAAAAACACGTCCCTCACTTATAAACTTTTTGATTTGTTTCTAAACCTTGGGATCTTATTGGAATTCCCCTCATCTATTAATTTCAAAGAAACTGACTTTCTTTACAAACCCCTCATTTCATTTCCTTTCCATGTTAGTACTATTTACGACCAATTTCCAAGGCAATTTATTATGCTTTTGCATACATGTTAGTTTTATGCTTTATGACAATCTGCTTATGTTCTTTCCGTCTTTTATAGTCATTGAAACCCTTTGCTCAAATTCCGATCCACCCTGTATATTTTGACTCCCCTTTTATTACATTTTAGAATTTGCCTCCTCCTGATTTTTAGGACCCCCGTTTATCTGGCACTTCAGATAAATTCGTATTCACCTGTATCCAATGGCTTATGTTGGATGTTTTATGAAGTCAGCTTTGAGCATACTGTGCCATTTGATAGCTGTGGGGTTTGTTTCCAATAGACCAAACAATAGAAACTAGCTGAGGAAGACTCCCCTTCTTCTTTTCCGCCATTTATTGTCAAAACATTAGTTGATTCTAAATAGGCGTAGCAAATGCTCTGAGATCTGACGAATCCTGTTTCAATCACCAGCTGTTATTCCTGGTATAGAATATTTAATTTCAGGGAAGATAATCAATGAAGGAAGATCTTCTTGGTGCTTCTTCTTTAATACAATGCACAATTTGCACTCTTTACTTACTCATTCTAAATTTCATTTATGTGAATATAAACTTTTGTACTACTGGTAGACTACTGCCCATAAGTTGCTATATCTTTCTCTACGATTGTTGTTTTTCTATTATTTTTGCCAAGATTTCATGCTTTCCTAAGTACTTTGTGCCCTTGTTAGGGGGTGGAGTTGGGTGCCCCCACTTATCAAATGCTCAAGCAAGGTGCCCCATTTATTTAAATTGGTGGCAATTTTCGAATACTTTGAAGATCGAACAATCTTGACATCTTGACATTGTAATTTTAAAATACTTTTGTTCATGAGTGGTGTTTTATCTTGCAAAATGAAGAGGGAAATTTGCAGCCATTGGTATCTTGATAGATTACACTCAACTGCAGCAGATCTATGTTTGTTAAAGATGGACTCTCGACGCTTAGCTAATCTTTTAGTTCAAATATGATGTCAGGTTTTCTTCTAAAGATGTTTGGCTACTTACCTTTTTCTATTTGAGACTCTATATTTTCGTAGCTAAGCTCTGTCTGTCTTCTGCTGTTGGGTGATGTTGTCGGGGTGTTACTGGGTGAGATACCCAGCTCCTACGTAAGAATTCTTGGCCAGCCTGACACTCTGTTTTGAGTAAAACTTTGAGCTTTTCTCTTCGTTTTCTATTTGCCTATGAGGAACTGAAATGTTAGATTCAGTAGACTTTTTCAAAGAATAATTAGAAATATACACTTCTCCTGTGTCTTCAGAAGATCTTATCAAAAGTTCCAAGGGCGAGCATGCCCTTGGACACCCTAATTTTTTTAAATTTGGGGACTGCCACAATATTTACCTATTTTGATCATGCAATCATGCAATGGTCTCTTGTTTGATTAAATGTGTTATCCTCAAGACAAAATACCAAATTTTACTATCCAGAGCACCAGCCAAGGTGTCTCTCACGCCATGTTTGAGGTAATTTTGTATTGCTTCTTATGTCCCTAAGAGGTAATGTCCACGCAAGCTTTTCAAAGAACTTTTCTCTATATTTCTAAATCCCTGTGAAAGCTGTGAATGTGGAATTTAATTATCCCTAAAAGCACTACAGCGCATATTAATTTAGTTCATGTGACTATCAGATGATAGTTAGTGAAGTAAAATTCTCTCTCATGATGCTAGTATTCGTTGTTGACCAAATATGATAATTTTATGAACACAATTAGCTACTTAATAATAGATGTGTGATGCATTTCATAAAACTTTGATGGCTGGAAAAGTAGGTTAGTTGTCAGTGCATCGTCAATTGAATAAATGACGCTGCAATTGTTTAATTCATGTTTCTAATTCCAAAATTTCTGTTACATTCATCCATCTATCAATAGTCAAGAAATTGAACATTGTTAGAAGCTTAAAATTATTAGTTTGTAAAGTTATTGTATAGACTGCAAATTTTCTCCAAATGTGTCCATTTTTTGATTAGTTCAAAATTTTGCTACTCTCATGTGCCAAATAAACGTCCCCCTGCTTATTACTGTTTCGATTTTTGTCCAAACCCTGCACCTTATTAGGATCACCCATTTAGTAATTTTAAGGATATTGTACCAACCCCTGATTTCATTCAATTTCTTTGTTAGTACTAGCCACGCTCAATATTCAAGGCAAACTACAGCACTTCCGTATATTTTTAGCTCTATGCTTGATGACAGCCTTTTTTTTCTTTTCATCGTTTTATAATCATTTAATGCCATGTCTCAATGTCTGACCCCCTTTATTTTGTCCACTCCATTTAATAGATTTTCGAATTTTTGTCAACTTTGTATTAGCACCCCCCTTCATTGAAAACAGGAAACAGGAACGCATTTTGTAACTGAACAGTCAGAGGAATTTTTTAAATAGAACCATTAACCACTCTTGTATCATCTCCATTGTGGTCTTATGTCGTCATTTCGCTACTTTGAAACCGGGTTGCTGTAAGAGACTGTCTATGTCACAGCTCTTTGCCCAGGAAAATATTTGTGCTCATTTGGAGCAGCAGCGCATTTTTATTTTCAACTTTGTATCTACATTTCTGTTGGATATCTCCGAGCGATTAGGTGTGATACGAAGGTTGCCAAAGATCTTCATGGTGGAGCCTCACTAGAACCTAGTCTACTTTCCTACAAGTGCTTCTACCCAACCTTATTTCAATTTCCTAAGATAAGTAAAAAATTTTCCTTGCGAAATTGAATGTGCAATGCTTGGCAAGATTTTTCTACTCAGATGCTACAACGTTAGAATTTGTATCAATCGTTATTTGTAGCCTCAATCTTTGTAACGATTGCAGTTAAAAGTGTTGGAAAAAATTGCAGAAAGGGCCTTCCCTAACTCTTTGACGTCAAAATATCACTAACGAAGCCAGTTTCAAACGTCACGTTTGTGATATCTGTAACGTAGAACGCAATTTACAATATTGACATTCGAAAATTTGACAATTTTGCAATATTATCATTTATGCAATGAAGACAATAGTTTACACTTAGAAGCATTCTTTGCTTAGAAACTGTTAGACGTTGTTTGGATAGTTTAGTGGAACAAGTTCAGCATGGAGTTTACGTGTCATTAAATGCCACACTTTTCAAACATGCTTAGAAATCTAATGACTTGCTGAAACTGGCGTGTAGTACAATCTGGAACCTTTTTCTTATGCATCTACCCAAATGATATTTCACATCTTAAATCATAATGTTCTGGTTTTCGTGAGTATTTCATATATTTATCACAGAAATATCTAACTTAAGTTTATTCCCTATCAAGCCATATTCTTAAGTAATACAGAGCCTTGTCCATGACTGGTAGAAACCATTGCTTTTTTGATAGTAGCATTGGCATGGGATTGGTTGGAACTATTTATAGCAACCATACATCCTTCATCAGTACTATATTTATGCGTGATATTCATGCCATCACCATTGTTCTCAACGATTGCTGCAAAACCTCTATCACAGATTTGCAAGGCACCTAGAAACAGCCTATTGATTTCCACATAGAAGATTATTCGTAGCTCAAGCATTTGGAAGGGAACCCCCTTAAACCAGAAAACTACTGTGATTCATGCTGCAAAAATATACACGTTTTTTCTATACGACAATCGTTATTTTGCCTGAGGCTCAATTTTCTTACCTTTTCCCGAAATTGAGCCTGAGATTTTCTTAAATGTTTCTTAATTTTTAATGAAATAAACTGGCGAGAGTGGGGTAAACTATCTTTAATAATATTTTATACTTGAATTTGAATTCCATCTTTATCATTTTGAATGCGATAACGACGAAACACCGATTTTTTGCCTATAAAAACACTTAATTTTGGGAATTGAACCTCGTGATTTTCTTACAATTGTCTTAAGATTTTGACGATTTGAGCCTCATTTCCTTATAAACTTTTTTCTTATAAAAAAACCGTGTGCAAGCACTTTTCCCAACTATCATATGCATAACTGAATGCTTCCACATCTACCATGCAACTAACAATTAATGATACTTAGGCCCCACGATGAACTTGTTAGCCCAAACTATCCACAGAACGTTTAACATGCATTTTAACGATTTTGATCTGAAAGGTGTCTTTTACCACAAAATCCGTAAAATGCATGTTAAATGCTCTTATTCTGGTTTATGAAATTTGTAAGTGCCGGTTATAGTGTGAATTCCCTGACCAACAAGTCCATTCCCACTATGATCTTTACGTAATCTATTAAGCTCTTTTGTTTGTATGTATCTTCTTAAATCTTTTGGGATGTAACAAAAAGCTTTTAGCAGCTTCTTAGCAAAGAAGGCTCCTAATGCCTGGTATTCATATAGCCGTAAGATGCCCTAAGGTTAAAGCGGCACTTGCTTGTACCGTGGATAACGCCATTTAGAGTTATATAGAAACCACTTTTCAACGTGCCTGTACCGTTGGTTACGGCAGCCTCAGCCATATCAAATTATATGGGAACCACTTTATCAAGTGCTACAAGCAGCCATAGCCATGATAATTTATTTGAACGCAATTAACCTGGAAAGTAGAATTATTTCAACTTTTCTCTACCCTTTCGGCTTGGTACCTGCTGCTGCAGCCATAACATGTTATATGGATACGCTCTGGTTGCAGGTAACTGTGCCGGTATCTATGTAGAACTGAGATGGCTATTATTCTCATTTATGAATGCAAACCAATTAAAAATAAACACTGGGAAGCTTCAGTCTCAAGTGATAACATGAGAGCCTTTGCAATTTAACATTATTACAAATAGTTAATGCTAAAATGTGAAATAGAATAACAGTTGTTTCCCTTGCTGCAATTACCAAAGACAATTGTTACTTTCTACTATTTGTTATGGTTTTTTTTTATATCATTCCTTGTTAGTATTGATTGGTGTTCACAAAGCCATTTTAGTTCATTTAATTAACGTTGATATCTTATTTAGGTGAGGAATGACATCTTTAGTAGGGGTGAGATGCAAATATATATATGGGGATAGAATTTTCTACAACATTCTTTATGTAGAGGATGTTCATAGGACGAAGATGCTTTTAAGTATGTGAAATAAATGTTGCCGCCTTATCGTTCTGTGGTAACAAATTGTGTGAAATTGCCCACAGGTAACTTGCTGCAGGAAAATTCTTCTCATCCAAAATTTGTGTTTTCTACTTATTCCTTGAATAGCGCGTCGTAACTGCATTTACTCCGTATGAGCTAGAAATAAATCTTTTAACAAAACACTATGTCCTCTAGGAAATTTTAAAAAGCCCTCATTAGTTACCGGCAAGCAGATCATTTCCATATAACATTTTGTGGTTGTGACAGCCAATACCATGCCGTAAAGACAGAGAAAAGTTGAAATAATTCTACTTTTTAGGTTGGTTGTGCCACCTCAATTATCATGGCTAAGGCTGCCTGCAGCACTTGTTAAAGGGGTTTCCATAGATTTTGAAATGGTTGAGTCCCGGTTTCCACTGACCCAGCTATTTGAGGATATGGAAAAAATTTATCTTTTGTTTAGCATATTGGTGGAAACACCAATTTCTGTATATCTTTTTTCGGCTGCTTCGACTGACCCAGTTATGCGGAATATCTCCTAACATTTCACATTGAAGTGAGATATATTACTTCTAGCAAATATAAATGAAGGTGTTCCCACGAGTTCTACACTTGAGGTCATAACAGAATCGCCCAATGCTACGCACAAAAATGAGATATCATAGATTTAAATGATTCACTTAGCAAAATATCAGAAGGAAAAGCGAAAAATGGCAATGAACCTTCCTTTCTTTTCTCTAATGACGAGGTCGAGCTGCTTCTCAACATAGCAATCAAGTGCGATGAACACAATCGATGTTAAATGGCATTGACTGGGTACATAGTCCAATAAAGTACACATATAATGCTGCCAAATTGACTGGAGCATTGGTCAAGTGCAAATCAAATGACAAAGAATCTTTCGGAGATTATTTCTTAAGGCCTCGTCATTACACGTCAAGCATTTTGGAGCCAAGTTAATTAAAAATTGCTCTTGGTGTTACAACATATTCCAAAATATCCAGGCAAGGGTGTTTCTATTAATACGCTGAGTATTCGATTTTCTCCGGAGCTAGAAAAATATACTCTACACAGCGTATTCCAATATCTCCGTATTCCAATGTATCAGTGGAAACGCAAGGCCGAAATCAAACATTTGTTTCTCCGTATTCGCAAATATCTGGATCAGTGGAAACGAGGCCTGAAGCTGCCGTAACCAATGGTGCAGGCAATTTGAAAGTTTTTGCCATATAATTCAATATACCATTACCCACGTTACAGGCAAGTTCTGCCGGCACCTTACGGCATCTTATGGATATATGGAAACCAGGCTTTATTGTAAACAACAATCTTCTTTATTCAAAATGGCAATATTGCAAAATTTTCAGAACTTTGAATTTCAATATTATAACTTGCATTCTACGTTGTAGATATTACAAACTTTACGTTTGTAACAGCCTTCATCAGTGCTTTAAATTTCGAGAAAAAGCTATTTCTACAAATGTTCTTCCTATTCCGCTTCTTTTAACTAGAATATTTTCAAAGATTTGAAGCTACAAATAAAGAGTGATAGAAAATGTAACTGTGGAGCATTGGTCGTAGCGACAGGTTGCTCAATTGTACCCTCTAGAGCTCTGTCTTATTATTCAAGAAAATTTGGATAACATAAACTCAATTTCATTCAGGCTGGAAGACTTGCGCTCTACACAATGCTATGCAGTGTTACGAGTTCCCCCACTCCCACCGTATGTGAACCCTAGTAGCACCTCAGAAATTTTCTTTGCAATTCATGCTGTTTATCTACAGTGCTACCCTATTCCTTTTGCTTAGATAATGTTCCTGCGATACACATTATATTCTCGTACACGTTTTCGAAAGATTGATTCGGTCTTTGATCTATTGTACATTCTCTCTATTCGACGTCATGTGATTCAGACATAGCCTTTCTAAACTGGCACCCTGTTGGTGCAAATTAAATTGAGAGCTACACAGCAGAAAGGGGTTTTAGTGTGAATAGACTTACTATCATTGCATCTCAGATGACGGGTTGCAAAATTTACTGAAAGTCGTATAATGTGCTGATGATACTTTTCTAACCTAATACTGATAATGCTGAAAGCATGCAAGATACCTTTTTGGGCATATCAATTCATCCAATACAGGCTACATTTTGTGCCTACAATTTGCAAAAACTCCCAATAGATAGTGTGAAATGCTGATAGAAAGCACGATTGTCAAGGAAACCTAATCCATTGGAGGTATAACACCCCCACACCCCTTTCGACACCATACTGGGCATATGTTTACAATGATCTTTGCCAGTATCTCCATAGAGACACTTTAAAAATATTGCATTGATTTCAGTATGAGTTCCCATCTCCCATTTGATTTTGGTTCCTCTCGCAGCTCGCACTTGAATTTGGATCTGCTTGCAGCTCACAATTATCCAAATCAAGGTACTTGCAGCTACACGTAGGAAACAACATCCATGTGGAGTGTCACACAGAAAATACTTTAGTTTTTCTTTGATATTTAAGATGATATTGAAGTCAGTAGATTAGATGTGTGATGCTTCACGGCGACTATCTTTGAAAAATCTTTTGTCACACCATATGGCTCGAACATCTCCATTAGGAATTTAGGTACAAAGTTGGTTCCAAGAAATTTTTTGTTGTAAATGAACGTAAAATGTTTCCGGGGCAAAATATGTGAGTCATGAATTCTTTTACAGCAACCCGGTTTCAAACTGGGGAAATGAAGAGAAAAGGCCAAATTGGAGATGATACATGATTGGATAATAATTTTATTTTGAAAAAATCTTTTTATTGGTCAATTATAATATGTGGCCCTGTTTTTGTTACATCTTCTTGATAGTGAATTTATTTTGAATATGGTTTTTTCTTGCAGATCGTGCAATGTGGTGTAAAGCTGGAAATTGATAACAGAAGAGTAAAACTTCCCTTACAATCAGTATGTTATTGTTACAGTATTTACCATGACCGCTGGCCATTTTTCATACTGTTAATTTCGCCTAAGTCTGATTCGCTATGTCCTATGTCGGATAAGTTAAGATTAGATGCACTGACCCAGTCTACTTGTTGAATGTCCAACATACGCTTAAAGACATATGTTGGATGTTTTATAAAGTAAGATTGAGCATACCATTAGCCATGGAGATATAACCTTGCTGAGGGATACCACCATGATTCTTTTTAGTCACGTCTTTTGAAAACCTAATCTTAACTATTAGTATTTGAAAGAGAAGGAAATGATGGCTTTGGTAAGCGAAATAGAGTCATACGTTATTAGTAAAGTGGCATC
>WIPJ01004067.1:35090-47777 GCA_018155075.1 Cassiopea andromeda | reverse complement strand
AAAAGTTATACTTACAGGGAGACCCCATGTTGAAAGTACACTTGAAAGAAATGGTAAAGACATAGGAGGCCTGTACAGGTGTGAAATTCAGGGGCTAAGTGACAACCAGATACAGGAATATGTCAAAAAATTTGCCTCTTGCAAGGAAGATTTCGAGAAAATAGATAAGGCAATACATTCCTCTAAAGACCATGTCAAAATATTATCTATCCCAGCTTTTCTAAATTCAATGTGCTGTGTTACACTTTTGTCAGATGTGCAAACTGTCAAAAACACTGCTGAATTATACGTTTGGGTTCTATATTTACTTTTGAAAGAACATGTTGAGAAAGATGGGCCAAGTCGAAAAATGTGCTGTGAAATGTTTGAGGAATATTCAAGTGACTTATGGGTACTTTGTGAAATATGTCATCAGTTACTGAATGAAAACAAGATCATTTTTGAAGGAGATGTTAAGTCACGACTAATGAAGTGTGGCAAGGGGACAGAGTTCCTTGAGGGGCTCTTTGCTGATATTTCAGATTGCCGTACCAAGAAATATCAGTTTAAACATTTAACCATTATGGAGATCCTCTCTGCTATTCATATTAGTCGCAGGAAAGATCGGATGGAAATTATTGAACACAATTTAAAGACTGAATTCTACCAAGTAGTGATTTTTAGCTGTCAGCTGATTGGTGGCTATAAGTATGATGGGATTATTAGAGACATGTTTGGAAATGATGAGGAATTAAAAGCGATTAATGTGGAGCAGTTCTTGCCCAAGGTTTTGGACTTAGTGGGTCAGCAAGAAAAACAACAACCACACTATTTATTCCAACTATCAATTGACATTATTATGTGTTTTATAAATAAAGATGTAAGTAACAAGAATTTTATCATTTCAACTGTCAAAACATTACCTTATAAGATGGATTTGTTATACACGAAGAGCATGAGAAAGGTGTGTGAATTATGTGGCCATCTAAGCAGGGCATTCAAATGCAATGAAGAAGACCTTAAAGAAGCATTCGAAAATGTTCTTGTTGAGGAGGTTTGGATTGATGACGTAAAATCATTGACTTGCGTTAAGTATTTGCCAAATGTTGAAGGAATCAGTTTGCATCGAATGAAAAGTAAAATTAACTCATTTCGCATTCGAAGTGAAGCCAATGCAGTTGCAAAATGTAAAGACGTCAGAATTTATAATTGCGAATTCGCTGATGATGGGATTATGGGAAATAATATGGCAATAAAGGATTATCAATTGAATGAGTTGTTGATAAGTGGATGTATGTTGAATAAATACAGCTTCATTAATGTATGCAATTGGGCATTGGAGTCATCAGTTCATACTTTTACATTATATGGCATAGACAACATTGAACATTCATGGTGGGGAGAATTAGTTAATGCCATTCAAAATGCAAAAGAAAAGAACAATGGAATTTTGGCATTGAGGACATTGGACATACTTCAATGCACTCAGAAGATGAGTAAAGAAATGCAAATGAAGGTTAGGAAAAATTTACTAATTAGCTAATTGTTATTCCTTAGCTATTCCAGTTTATAAATATATGCCAATATGTGAAGTCATTTGCTAACTTAGTTGACAATGAAATTCAAATATTTCTCACATGCAGTTTAAAAGCATATTTGGTTAACATGTACACAGTTTATGAAAAAACATTAATTTTTACACTCAATGGTTAAGAATTTCATTGTTTTTAAATTGTAATTCGTGGGCTTATTGACATTTCTGATACTATGTGTTATGGATAGTTTTAATTGGAAGTTGCTTGATTGTACCAATAACAAAACAAACAAAATAGTGAAGATTTAGTGTTGTATGAGTTACTAAGTATTTTTATACTGTAACCATCCATAGCTAGAAAGGTGGGAATTTGAGTAAATGAAGATCAGTTGTCTGTCTATGAAAAACAAGTTAATATGTTTTTACTATTATGGTTTTATAGTTATTTACAGTATAACTTGTGGGGTGTTAACATATTTCATAATAACAATCGAACATTGCAAATTACTGAAGGTTTTAGCTGAAATGGATATTCAGTCTTTGCAATAGCCAGAAAGACCCTTGCTCATTGACATGGACATATGAATCATACAAATATTGGGGGTTTATGCTTTTAAGGAAACCCTTTGAGTATAATGGAGCAGATTTGTAAACTGAGAGGGGACACTTGGGTTAGACATTTGAAGTTGTGAGGGGAACATTCCCCTTGCACCCACATAAGTGCTACATCCATGAATAGTGTGTTAAGTATTGGGAGCAGGGTCAGCTACCGCACAGTGATATCCATCAGTGGTTTTCCTTAGTTCTTACAATATTTATAAGTTATCAAGTTAAACTAATTTTATTCATAGCAGTGCTTTCCAATAAGCTACTTTTTGCAAAGTATTTCCATGGAAGGAAAAACTAATAGGTGCCCCCCACCACTTCTTACGGCCACTATAAATGGAATAAGTGTCTATAAAAATTGTATTCATGTGCCTGGTCTATACTTTCATATGCGCTGCTTTAGCATTGCTTAGCACTCCCCCAATGGGCGTGCATTCTATTTGAGATAGACTTTTAAATGGCAATTGAGAAGTGGATGCTTTCAACAGACAATGGCACAACCAACACAAGCTAGGATAAGTACACCTCCTATAGCCCCCCATAGCCTCTGAGGCCATGAATTTAGCTTTCATGTGATTACAAGGAAAGTTCCTTACGATACCTGTCGATAAATTTGATTTTGATAGTAATTTGCATAGCACTATAGTATTGATAATCTCTTTGCAAAAGTCCTTAAAGAGACCCAAGCTTTTTGGTTGTGCCACTGCTCCAGACTGGAAAATATATCATGCGTGCTGAAGATCGTTTTCTTGCAAGCAAATTGCAATGCACTCAATGGCCAATCAAATGCCCAAATTTCAAATATATACTGTAAAAATATTACAGTACATATGTGAAGGCACTGTGAGGGTGGTTTTTCCAAGCATGAAAATTGGACGGGAAAAACATGTTCCTCGCACATTACACAAACTTTCCAGCCTGGCCACTTTCAAAAGCTAATAATATCATTGCTTCCATAACATTATCACTGCCTCTACTACAGAATAAGTTAAAACAATCATTTCTTACCCTTCCATGACATGACTTGCATGTTGATGTTATCCATTAAATTCATTTACAGCAGCAATAACTTTATCCATTTGGAATACAATACAATTAATTGATGTACAATCCTAAAAGATAGTGCTCAGCTATGTAGTAAATATCCATGCCGATTGTCATTGCAATTTGTCCGCTATTATTGTAATACTCCAATAAATAACGTCCACAATGCAAATATTACAGTGCGATTGAGTAAATGTATAACATGCTTTTCTCATAAGATTCCAGTACAGCTCCATACGGCTGAAGGTTTTCCAAAAATCTGCGTACTTGCTTTACGCTCCAAGTTATCGCTGCTTCCAATACTTTCACGCTAAGTTAGGAGGAATGTAATTTTCTCCTCCATATTCATTCTGATACCAAATACACCTGTAGACATTTGCTTACTTCACTGTTTCCACAAGCTGCACAGTCTGAAGTGAAATTTTTGTCATAAATTGTCTTGAGTACGAATGAGTGCTGTGAAGCTAAATCCATTTCTTATTCAGGCGTACATTTCTCTGTAATAGAAACTTCGCTGATTCATAGGAGTTGAATGACCTTCATTACCTTTTATCAAAAGTTCTTTCTAATGACTTGAAGCTAAGAAAGAGTACTTGCGACTTTAAGATTTGCAGTGATGTCGTGATTATGAGATTGGCGTGAATTATGTGTCCTGGGTTCTAGTTGTCTTCACATACCTGCTGCTGGAGAAGAACTTTTGTGACGTCTTCATGTGATTGTACATTTCAAATGGTCAATTGTGAATTTGTATTTTTGAAAAAATCCCTGCTTTATCGTCAAGCTTTTCCTGCTTCAATTTTGTTCAAATTGACATGTGTAGTGTGTGTAACATGGAGTGTGACACATAATTGGCCTTTCAAGCTGTAAGAGAATTTGTATAATATCGGTCTTTGCTGTATGATCAAATAATACATGTGGTGTCAGAAATCATCAAGATTCTTCCATATTTTGCCAAGATAAGTGACTTTCAGTTATGATGTTGCTGTATAGTAACCTAACAAAACACAGTAACCTTACTCTTATTAATAGTGTATTGTCTTCAGTCAGCTATAAATAGTATGTTTCTTGTAGGAGTGATACCAATTAATTTTTGACAGCATTGTTGGTACAAGCTATTCTTTTTTCACATGTGTTAAGCAGCTGCTCTTCTTGTAAGCAGAATATGACGAATCTTGTTGCAATCACCAGTTGTTAGTCCTGTTGTATGATATAAAATCTAAGGAAAGATCATCAATGAAGGATCTTCGTTGTGCTTCTCCTGTAACAGCAGGCACAAATGACCCTCGTTACTCACTTAATCTTAATTTCTTCTAAGTGAATATATGCTATTGTACTTCTGGGAGAGAACTGCTCAAAAGTTTTTATCTTCCTCTACAAGTATTGCTTTTCTTTTATTTTTTCTATGATTTCATGCTTAACTGATTACTTGGTGTCTTTGCTATGGGATGGAGTTGGTTGGAAACATTGGCGTAGGAGACAGAGGCAAAGGAACGCGTAACCCACTTTCCAAACAACCACTCGTGCAAGGTTCCCCTTTTCATGTAACTTGGTAGCCCTTTTGAACACTTCGCAACTCCAACAATCTTCACATCATAACCTCAGAATGCATCTGCTCATGAGAGAGTTGTTTCTTGAAAACGAAAGAGGAAGAAGCAACCGTTCGTAACTTGCTAGGTTGTACTCAACTGCAGCTGATTGAAGTTTTTGAAAGAATATATTATGAAACTTTGTTTACTTTTTAGTTCAAATATAATGTCAGGTTTTCTTCTAAAGAAGTTTAGCAACTACGCTTAGTCTAGTTGAGACTCTATTGTAATCGTAACTAAACTTGATCTGTATTCTCCTTTGGGGCAAAAGTTTTAGGGCTCTGGTGGATGAGAGACCTCATCCCCAATGTAATATGTTTACGGGAAGTTTGAGTATTTCACGGTAAATTTAGGTCTGTCTTGACTAAAATTTGGAGCCTTGCTTTTGCTTTTTATTTGCCTATGGATTATTCTACTGTTAGATTGAGTAGAATCTTTCTAAGAATAAATAACGATAAACACTTTTCCTGCGATCTCAGAAGATCTAATTTAAATTTCATGCTTTGGTGGGGGAGAATACCCTCAGAACCCTTAGCTATTTTACATTTAGGGTCTGGCTCAATATCAACTTATTTTCACCATACCAGATGATTTCTTGCTTCATTATGTGTATTATCCCCAGGAAAAATGCCAAATTTTACTTTGCAGAGCGCCTGCCAAGGTGCCCTTCATTTCATGTGTGAGCCAATTTTATACTGCTTCCTGCATCCCTGACAGGTAATGTCCATGCCAGCTTTTCAGGATACTTTAGTCAATTTTTCTAAATCTTTTTTAACGCCATTAATGTGGGACTGAATTATCCCTGAATGCACTCCAATACCTACTATTCGTGTTTGGCAAAATATAGTAATCATATGAGCACAATTGATTAACAGTAGTTGTGTGATGCTTTTTGATATAACTGTGAGGGACATTGATGGCGCCAGAAAATAATTGCTGGGAGGGGTTAGAGCTTTAAAAGTTCTGACAGTGAGCATCGTCCAAGAATCTTTACAGACAATGCCTATCGTATTGCCTCCTAGAAAGAGTAAGAAAATGGTCCCAGATTTTATAAAGTGCAGATGATGCATTGAAATTTAGGTGCCGATGGGAGCTAGCAAAGATGTCTGGTGGCTACAGCCCCCAATCCCCTCCTCGCTGGCGCCACTCCTGATGAGTGATGGAAATAGTAGGACTCCTTGAGATCAGATAGAGGACCTTAATGGCAATTGGAATGAGGATTTATATTCGCACACTGCTATTGTTTTTCGTTTGCCTACTACTGACCAAAGTGGTCCCACGGAGAACTTTGAGAATAATAGAGCCCTCACACTGAATGTTATTGGAGTTTGAAACCGTTGATGAATGCTCTTTGTCGAGCAATGGTTATTTGTACCTCTCCCTTTATTGAGGAATTGTTGATTAAATACAATTTAGCATATTCAAAGTTGTATTTATACATTGAACTTACATTTCACTTTTGGTTAAACTTTCTGACATGAACATTCATGATCAATCCCTAATATTTGATGGAATACAACATTTGCTTCTGGTGCTGAAAGGAAAGTATGCACTTGGAGATAATTACTGCACTGGAGAATTTGTTATGGACAAGGACTTAATTTGATGGATAGTTTGAGAGGGCCTTCTAATGTGATGAGACTTTCAAAGTACGAAATGCCAGTATGGCATTATCTATTTTTAGGCTAGGGATCCAAGTCTTAAGACAGAATTGCATTGAAAGTTTAAAAGTCTTCTAGAAAGCGGAAATTTTGTAGCACAAGTTAATCAATAAGTATTGAAGTACGTTTGGGTAGTCTTCTTTGTAACATGAATAGAATGCAATAGCATCTTCACAAATCGCTTCCAATTTGCAGAATATGATTTTTGCTAGAATTTATAAATGAGAGGTTTGAATAAGTTGGGAAGGGCTCAAAAATAGCTTAGATACTACTACCTTCAAGTGCCAAATAAATTGGGAGTCCTAATAAATAAAATTTAGTAAACGGTGGGTCAAAATAAACGTAGGGGTAGGAATTTGAGAAATTGCTTTAAATTATTACAAAACGATGGAAGGAACAAAAAACAGATTGTCATAAAGCATAGAGCTAAAACGTATACCAACGTGCTCCATTTTACCTTGTAAATAAGTTGGAGGTCCTAACAAGGTCCAAGAGGCTGGAGAAAATCCAAAATTTAATAAGCAGGGGAATTTTTTTGGCTCCTGAGAGTAAGACTCCTCATCTTCAACTAGGAATTCAGTACTAATATTTCCCCATACAATAGCAATTTTTTATTTATATGTATCGAATTCATGCCGCATCTGCTTCGTGTATTAGTTTCTGTATGAGAAATCTGTTTTTAACATTCATGGATTTCTATTGCAGCCCCATTTTAGTTATAAGTTGCTTCATAAACAGATTTTAATAAAGAATAATGACCTATTATTGATGTATACCAAAGTTTCTCGAGTGGAAGCCGTGGCTTCTATTAGCATTTTTATGTAAAATTCTGCGGCTTCTAATTGAGCATGGCTTGTGTGGATGGCGGCTTTTTCTCACGTTTTCAGTCATTGCAATGAATTCGCGAACCCACTACATTGCATTCGAATGTGTTTCAAATTCAAATTTGTTAATGTTTCAAAGAATGCAGACTTGTGACGTGTTTCTGATAAAGACTAATGACGTCTTACTTGTGCTGTTTGTGGAACTTTCTATTTGATCAAAGTCATTGCAGTTATCAAATTGATAGTTTTGTTTGCAAATTTTCTGGTAGATCTATCCATCTATAAACAGTCAAGAAATGGAACATACGTATATGCTACCAATTGTCAGTTTGGAGAGTAACTCTAAGGCTTTAAATGTATGTTCAAATTAGGTCATACTCTCAGGTGCCAAAAAAACGTCCCCCACTTATAAATTTTTGTATTTGTTTGTAAACCTTTGGATCTTATTGGAATTCCCCTCATCTATTAATTTTAAAGAAACTGACTTTCTTTACAAACCCCTCATTTCATTTCCTTTCCATGTTAGTACTATTTACGACCAATTTCCAAGGCAATCTATTATGCTTTTGCATACATGTTAGTTTTATGCTTTATGACAATCTGCTTATGTTCTTTCCGTCTTTTATAGTCATTGAAAACCATTGCTCAAATTCCGATCCACCCTGTATATTTTGACTCCCCTTTTATTGAATTTTAGAATTTGCCTCCTTCTGATCTTTAGGACCCCCGTTTATCTAGCACTTCAGATAAAATCGTATTCACCTGTGTCCAATGGCTTATATTGGATGTTTTATGAAGTCCGCTTTGAGCATACTGTGCCATTCGATAGCTGTGGGGTTTGTTTCCAATAGACCAAACAATAGAAACTAGCTGTGGGAGACTCCCCTTCTTCTTTTCCGCCATTTATTGTCAAAACATCAGTTGATTCTAAATAGGCGTAGCAAATGCTCTGAGATCTGACGAATCCTGTTTCAATCACCAGCTGTTAGTCCTGGTATCGAATATTCAATTTCAGGGAAGATAATCAATGAAGGAAGATCTTCTTGGTGCTTCTTCTTTAATAGCATGCACAATTTGCACTCTTTACTTACTCATTCTAAATTTCATTTATGTGAATATAAACTTTTGTACTACTGGTAGACTACTGCCCATAAGTTGCTATATCTTTCTCTACGATTACTGTTTTTCTATTATTTTTACCACGATGTCATGCTTTCCTAAGTACTTTGTGCCCTTGCTAGGGGGTGCAGTTGGGTGCCCCTACTTATCAAATGCTCAAGCAAGGTGCCCCATTTATTTAAATTGGTGGCAATTTACGAAAACCTTGCAGATCCAACAATCTTGACATTGTAATTTTAAAATACTTCTGTAATGAGTGGTGTTTTATCTTGCAAAATGAAGAGGGAAATTTGCAGCCATTGGTATCTTGATAGATTACACTCAACTGCAGCACATCTATGTTTGTTAAAGATGGACTCTCGATGCTCTTCTAATCTTTTAGTTCAAATATGATATCAGGTTTTCTTCTAAAGATGTTTGGCTACTTGCCTTTTTCTATTTGAGACTCTATATTTTCGTAGCTAAGCTCTGTCTGTCTTCTGCTGTTGGGTGATGTCGGGGTGTTGCTGGGTGAGATACCCAGCTCCTAGGTAAGAATTCTTGGCCAGCCTGACACTCTTTTTGAGTAAAACTTTGAGCTTTTCTCTTTGATGTCTATTTGCCTATGAGGAACTGAAATGTTAGATTCAGTAGACTTTTTCAAAGAATAATTAGAAATATACACTTCTCCGATGTCGTCAGAAGATCTTATCAAAAGTTCCAGGGGCGAGTTTGCCCTTGGACACCCTAATTTTTTTAAATTTGGGGACTGCCACAATATTTACCTATTTTGATCATGCAATCATGCAATGGTCTCTTGTTTGATTAAATGTGTTATCCTCAAGACAAAATACCAAATTTTACTATCCAGAGCACCAGCCAAGGTGTCTCTCACTCCATGTTTGAGGTAATTTTGTATTGCTTCTTATGTCCCTAAGAGGTAATGTCCACGCAAGCTTTTCAAAGAACTTTTCTCTATGTTTCTAAATCCCTGTGAAAGCTGTGAATGTGGAATTCAATTATCCCTAAAAGCATTACAGCGCATATTAATTTAGTTCATGTGACTATCAGATGATAGTTAGTAAAGTAAAATTCTCTCTCATGATGCTAGTATTCGTTGTTGACCAAATATGATGATTTTATGAACACAATTAGTTACTTAATAATAGATGTGTGATGCATTTTCATAAAACTTTGATGGCTGGAAAAGTAGGATAGTTGTCAGTGCATCGTCAATTGAATAAATGACGCTGCAATTGTTTAATTCATGTTTCTGATTCCAAAATTTCTGTTACATTCATCCATCTATCAATAGTCAAGAAATTGAACATTGTTAGAAGCTTAAAATTATTAGTTTGTAGAGTTATTGCATAGACTGTAAATTTTATTCAAATGTGTCCATTTGTTGATTAGTTCAAAATTTTGCTACTCTCATGTGCCAAATAAACTTCCCCCTGCTTATTACTGTTTCGATTTTTGTCCAAACCCTGCACCTTATTAGGACCCCCATTTAGTAATTTTAAGGAAATTGTACCAGCCCTGATTTCATTCAATTTCTTTGTTAGTACTAGCCACGCTCAATATTCAATGCAAAATACAGCGCTTCTGTATATATTTTAGCTCTATGCTGTATGACAACCTGTTTTTTCTTTTCATCGTTTTATAATCATTTAATGCCATCTCTTAATTTCCGACCCCCTTTTTTGTCCACTCCATTTAATAGATTTTCGAATTTTTGTCAACCCTCCTTTGTATTAGCACCCCCCTTTATTGAAAACAGGAAACAGGAACGCATTCTGTAACTGAACTGTCAGGGGAATTTTTTAAATAAAACCATTAACCACTCTTGTATCATCTCCATTGTGGCCTTATTTCGTCATTTCGCTATTTTGAAACCGGGTTGCTGTAAGAGACTATCTATGTCACAGCTCTTTTCCCAGGAAAATATTTGTGCTCATTTGGAGCAGCAGCGCATTTTTATTTTCAACTTTGTATCTACATTTCTGTTGGATATCTCCGAGCCATAAGGTGTGATACGAAGGTTGCCAAAGATTTTCGTGGTGGATCCTCACTAGCACCTAATCTACTTTCCTACAAGTGCTTCTACCCAACCTTATTTCAATTTCCTAACAAAAGCAAAAAATTTCCTGTGCGAAATTGACCGTGCATTGCTGGGCAAGCTTTTCCTACGCAGATTCTACAAAGTTAGAATTTGTATCAATCGTTATTTTTAGCCTCAATCTTTGTAAAGATTGCAGTTAGAAGTGTTGGAAAAAATTGCAGAAAGGGCTTTCCCTAACTCTTTGACGTCAAATAACACTAACGAAGCCAGTCTAAAACGTCACGTTTGTGATATCTGTAACGTAGAACGCAATTTACAATATTGACATTCGAAAATTTGACAATTATGCAATATTATCATTTTAAGCAATGGAGACAATAGTTTACACTTAGAAGCGTTCTTTGCTTAGAAACTGTTAAACGTTGTTTGGATAGTTTAGGGGAACAATTTCAGCATGGAGTTTAAGTGTTGTTAAATGTCGCACTTTTCAAACATGCTTAGAAATCTAATGACTAGCTGAAACTGGCGTGTAGTACAATCTGGAAGCTTTTTCTTATGCATCTACCCAAATGATATTTCACATCTTAAATCATAATGTTCTGGTTTTGGTGAGTATTTCATATGTTTATCACAGAAATATCTAACTTAAGTTTCTTCCCTATCAAGCCATATTCTTAAGTAATACAGAGCCTTGTCCATGACTGGTAGAAACCATTGCTTTTTTGATAGTAGCATTGGCATGGGATTGGTTGGAACTATTTATAGCAACCATATATCCTTCATCAGTACTATATTTATGCGTGGTATTCATGCCATCACCATTGTTCTCAACGATTGCTGCAAAACCTCTATCACAGATTTGCAAGGCATCTAGACACAGCATATTGATTTCCACATAATAGATTATTCGTAACTCAAGCACCTGGAAGGGAACGCCCCTTAATCCAGGAAACTACTTTGATTCATGCTGCAAAAGTAAACACGTTTTTTTTATAAGAAATTCAATATTTTGCCTGAGCCTCAATTTTCTTAACTTTTCCCGAAATTGAGCCTGAGATTTTCTTCAATTTTTCTTAACTTTTAATGAAATAAACTGGCGAGAGTGGTGTAAACTATCTTTACTAATATTGTATACTTGAATTTGAATTCCATCTTTATCATTTTGAATGCGATAACGACGAAACACCGATTCCAACTATCCAAAGAATGTTTAACATGCATTTTAACGATTTTGATCTGAAAGGTATCTTTTACCACAAAATCCTTAAAATGCATGTTAAATGCTCTTAGTCTGGTTTATGAAATTTGTAAGTTCCGGTTATAGTATGAACTCCCTGACCAACAAGTCCATTCCCACTAAGATCTGCACGTAATCTATTAAGCTCTTTTGTTTGTATGTATCTTCTTAAATCTTTTGGGGTGTAACAAAAAGCTTTTTGCAGCTTCTTAGCAAAGAAGGCTCCTAAAGCTTGGTATTCATATAGCCTTAAGATGCCCTAAGGTTACAGCGGTACTTGCCTGTACCCGTGGATAACGCCATTTAGAGTTATATAGAAACCACTTTTCAAAGTGCCTGTACCGTTGGGTACGGCAGCCTGCTATATCAAATTATATGGGAACCACTTTATCAAGTGCCGCCAGCAGCCGTAGCCATGATAATTCATTTGAACGCAATTAACCTGGAAAGTAGAATTATTTCAACTTTTCTCTACCCTTTCGGCTTGGTACCTGCTGCTGCAGCCATAACAAACAGCTTTTAGCCGTTTCTTTGCAAAAAAAGCTTCTAAAGTCTGGTATTCATAAAATGTTAGTTGGCTACGCTCTGCCTGCCGGTAACTATGCTGGTATCAATGTAGAACTGAGCTGGCTATCGTTCTCATTTATGAATGCAAACCAATTAAAAATAAACCCTGGGAAGCCTCAGCATCAAGTGAAAACATTAAAAACCTTAGCAATTCAACATTATTGCAAATAGTTAATGCTAAAAGGTGAAATAGATTAACATTTATTTCCCTTGCTGCAATTACCAGAACAATTGTTACTTTCTACTAATTCTTATGGTTTTTTTTCATATCATTCCATGTTAGTATTGATTTGTGTTCACAAAGCCATTTTAGTTCATTTAATTAACGTTGATATCTTATATAGGAGAGGAATGACATCTTTAGTAGGGGTCGAATGCAAATATATATGGGGATAGAAGTTTCTACAACATTCTTTATTTAGAAGATGTTCATAGGACGAAGAAGCTTTTAAGTATGTGAAATGAATGTTGCCGCCTTTCGTTCTGTGG
>WIPJ01004067.1:0-33654 GCA_018155075.1 Cassiopea andromeda | reverse complement strand
CTTCAGATTAATTCGTATTCACCTGTGTCCAATGGCTTATATTGGATGTTTTATGAAGTCAGCTTTGAGCATACTGTGCCATTCGATAGCTGTGGGGTTTGTTTCCAATAGACCAAACAATAGAAACTAGCTGAGGAAGACTCCCCTTCTTCTTTTCCGCCATTTATTGTCAAAACATTAGTTGATTCCAAATAGGATTAGGAAATGCTCTGAGATCTGACGAATCCTGTTTCAATCACCAACTATTAGTCCTGATGTAGAATATTCAATCTCAGGAAAGATGATCAATGAAAGAAGATCTTCTAGGTGCTTCTTCTTTAATAGCATCCACAATTGGCACTCTTTACGTACTCATTCTAAATTTCATTTCTGTGAATATAAACTTTTGTACTACTGGTAGACTACTGCCCATAAGTTGCTATATCTTTCTCTACGACTATTGTTTTTCTGTTATTTTTACTAAGATTTCATGCTTTCCTAAGTACTTTGTGCCCTTGCAAGGGGGTGGAGTTGGGTGCCCCCACTTATCAAATGCTCAAGCAAGGTGCCCCATTTATTTAATTGGTGGCAATTTTCGAATACTTTGAAGATCCAATAATCTTGACATTGTACATTTAACATACTTCAGGTCATGAGTCGTATTTTATCTTGCGAAATGAAGAGGGAAATAAGCAGCAATTGGTATCTTGATAGATTACATTCAACTGCAGCAGATCTATATTTGTTAAAGATGGCCTCTCGATGCTCTTCTAATCTTTTAGGTAAAATATGATGTCAGGCTTTCTTCTAAAGATGTTTGGCTACTTACCTTTGTCTATTTGAGACTCTATATTTTTGTAGCTAAGCTCTGTCTGTCTTCTGCTGTTGGGTGATGTTTGCGGGGTGTTGCTGGGTGAGATACCCAGCTCCTAGGTAAGAATTCTTGGCCAGCCTGACACTCTGTTTTGAGTAAAACTTTGAGCTTTTCTCTTCGGTTTCTATTTGCCTATGAGGAACTGACATATTAGATTCAGTAGACTTTTTCAAAGAATAATTACAAATATACACTTCTCCGGTGTCTTCAGAAGATCTTAGCAACAGTTCCAAGGGGGAGCATGCCCTTGGACCCCCTAATTTTTTTAAATTTGGGGACTGCCACAATATTTACCTATTTTGATCATGCAATCATGCAATGGTCTCTTCTTTGATTAAATGTGTTATCCTCAAGACAAAATGCCAAATTTTACTATCCAAAGCACCAGCCAAGGTGTCTCTCACTCCATGTTTGAGGTAATTTTGTACTGCTTCTTATGTCCCTAAGAGGTAATTTCCACGCAACCTTTTCAAAGAACTTTTCTCTATGTTTCTAAATCCCTGTGAAAGCTATTAATGTGGAATTCAATTATCCCTAAAAGCACTACAGCACATATTAATTTAGTTCATGTGACTATCAGATGATAGTTAATAAAGTAAAATTCTCTCTCATGATGCTAGTATTCGTTGTTGACCAAATATGATAATTTTATGAACACAATTAGCTACTTAATAATAGATGTGTGATGCATTTTCATAAAACTTTGATGGCTGGAAAAGTAGGATAGTTGTCAATGCATCGTCAATTGAATAAATGACGCTGCAATTGTTCAATTCATGTTTCTGATTCCAAAATTTCTGTTACATTCATCCATCTATCAATAGTCAAGAAATTGAACATTGTTAGAAGCTTAAAATTATTAGTTTGTAGAGTTATTGTATAGACTGCAAATTTTCTCCAAATGTGTCCATTTGTTGATTACTTCAATATTTTGCTACCCTCATGTGCCAAATACACGTCCCCTTGCTTATTACTTTTTCGATTTTTGTCCAAACCCTGCACCTTATTAGAACCCCCATTTAGCCTAATTTTAAGGATATTGTACCAACCCCTGATTTCATTCAATTTCTTTGTTAATACTAGCCACGCTCAATATTCAAGGCAAAATACAGCGCTTCTGTATATATTTTAGCTCTATGCTGTATTACAACCTGTTTTTTCTTTTCATCGTTTTATAATCATTTAATGCCATCTCTCAATTTCCGACCCCCTTTTTTGTCCACTCCATTTAATAGATTTTCGAATTTTTGTCAACCCTCCTTTGTATTAGCACCCCCTTTATTGAAAACAGGAAACAGGAACGCATTTTGTAACTGAACTGTCAGAGCAATTTTTTAAATAAAACCATTAACCACTCTTGTATCATCTCCATTGTGGCCTTATTTCGTCATTTCGCTATTTTGAAACTGGGTTGCTGTAAGAGACTGTCTATGTCACAACTCTTTGCCCAGGAAAATATTTGTGCTCATTTGGAACAGCAGCGCATTTTTATTTTCAACTTTGTATCTACAAGTGCTTCTACCCAACCTTATTTCAATTTCTTAACAAAAGTAAAAAATTTCCTGTGCGAAATTGAATGTGCATTGCGTGGCAAGCTTTTCCTACGCAGATGCTGCAAAGATAGAATTTGTATCAATCGTTATTTGTAGCCTCAATCTTTGTAAAGACTCTAGTTAAAAGTGTTGGAAAAATTTGCAGAAAGGGCTTCCTTTAACTCTTTGACGTCAAAATAACACTAAAGAAACCTGTTTGAAACGTTACGTTTGTGATTTCAGTAACGTAGAACGCAATTTACAATATTGACATACGAAAATTTGACAATTATGCAATATTACCATTTTAAGCAATGAAGACAATAGTTTACACTTAGAAGCGTTCTTTGCTTAGAACCTGTTAAACGTTGTTTGGATAGCTTAGTGGAACAAGTTCAGCATGGAGTTTAAGTGCCGTTAATTGTCACTTTTCAAGCATGCTTAGAAATCAAATGAATCTGGCTGAAACTGGTGTGTAGTACAATCTGGAGTCTTTTCTTATTCATCTACCCAAATGATGTTTCACCTCCTAAATCTTAATTTTCTGGTTTTGGTGAGTATTTCATATATTTATCACAGAAATATCTAACTTAAATTTATTCCCTATCCAGCCATATGCTTGAGTAATACAGAGCCTTGTTCATGACTGGTAGAAATCATTGCTTTTTGATAGTAGCATTTGCATGGGATTGGTTGGAACTATTTATTACAACCATACAGCTTTCATCAGTACCATATTTATGCGTGATATTCATGCCATCAACATTGTTCTCAACGATTGCTGCAAAAACTCTATCACAGATTTGCAAGGCACCTAGACGCAGCCTATTGCTTTCCACGTAAAAGATTATTCGTAACTCAAGCACATGGAAGGGAACATACCTTAAACCAGAAAGCTTCTTTGATTCATGCTGCAAAAATATACACGTTTTTTTTATAAGATCGAACTGCTTCTCAATATTTTAGTCAAGAGCGATACATACAATCGATGTTAAATGGCATTTATGGGGTACATAGTCCAATAAAGTACACCTATATTGCTACCGGATTGACTGGAGCATTGGTCAAGTGCAAATCAAATGACAAGGAATCTTTCGGAAATTATTTCTCAAGCCTTCATCAATACACTTCAGGTATTTTGGCACCAAGCCAATCAAAACTTGGTTTTGGCATTGCAGCATATTCCAAAATATCCAGGCAAAGGTGTTTCCATTAATTCGAATTTCTCCGCAGCCAGAAAATGCGCTCTACTTAGCGTATTCTAAAATCTGTATTTCATCCTATCAGTGGAGACGCTAAGCTAACTTCGATAATTTTTTTTCCGTATTTGCAAATATCTGGATCAGTGGAAACGGGCCCTGAGGCTGCCATAACCAATGGCACAGGCACATTGAAATATGGTTTCCATGTAATTCAACATACCATTACCCACGTTACAAGCAAGCTCTGTCAGCACCTTACGGCATCTTACGGCTACATGGAAACCAAACTTTAGTGTAAACAGCCGTCTTCATTGTTCAAAATGATAATATTGCAAGATTGTCAGATAATCGAATGTCAATATTATAAATTGCATGCTACGTTATGGATATCACAAAAGAAACTTTTCCAACATGCTTCATTAGTGCTTCAAAGTTGGAGAGAAAACTCTTTCTGCAAGTTTTCTTCCTATTTCAGTACTTTTGATTAGAATATTTTTAAAAATTTGAAGCTACAAATAAAGAGTGATACAAAATCTAACTGTGAAGCATAATTGTAGCAAAAGATTGCCCAGCTTTACTCTCAAGAGCTTGGCCACATGTTTTAGGAAAGTTTGGGTAATTTAACCTCAGTGACACCCAGGCTCGAAAATTTCCACTCACTCGCTGCTACAAAGCGATATGAGTTCCACAACTTGCCCAAATATGAAACCTAGTAACACCTCAGAAATTTTCTTCGGAATTCAAGCCGTTCTTCTACTATGGTACTCTATTTCTTCTGCTTTAATAAATTCCCTGTGATGATACAAATTATTTTCTTACACACTGTTTTGAAAGAGTGATGCGCTCTTTGATCTATTGTCCATTCTCTCTCTTTGATTTTATTTGATTCAAACAGGGCTTTTAAAAACTGGCACCCTTTGGTAGAAAGTAAATTGAAAGTTAGACAGCAGGAAGGGGGTTTAGGAGAAGAACCCCTAAGAAATGGGAAATTCTGTCGTTTGCTATTAATGTGAGAAACGCTTTTCCTGCGCCATAAATGTATCAGAAAATGCATAAGCATGTGGGGCTCCATATCTCACTCCAAGAAAGTGGTAGCAAAAGGCAATATGAATTCACTTCTTCTTAAGCCATGCTACTTCAAAGCAAGAAATGTATTGATATTGAAGATTCTGGTTTTCAAAAAACGAAGTGCTCTTCCTTTCAAAGGTTAATCACTGCATATTTATGCTTTCCACTGCCCAAACACATACTATCACTGCGCCTCAGATGATGGGTTGCCAAATTTATGGAGAAGTCGTATGATGTGCTGCTGAAACTTTTTAAAGCTACTACTGATAATGCTGAAAGCATAAAAGATACCTTTATGGGCAATCAAATCATCCAATACAGACTACACGTTTGGATACAATTTGCAAAAGCTCCCAATAGATAGTACGACATGCTGATAGAAAGCAAGATTGCCAAGAAAACCTTATCCATCTGAGGTATGACACCCTGACACCGCTTTCAACTGCATACTGGGCTTATGTTTCAAGTGATCATTGCCAGTATCACCACAGAGACACTTTACAACTATTTCATTGATTTCACTTCCATCTCCCATCTGACATTGGTTCCTCTCACAGCTCGCACCTGATGTTGGATCTGTATGCAGCTTGCACCTATAGGAATCAAGTCACTTGCATCTACAGGTTGCGTATGGAAATACATCTGTGTTTTCCAACCTGGAATGTCACAGAGGAAATACTTAATTTTTGCCTTGATATTGAAGTGAGGTTTGCTAGAAGCACTTGTAGGACAATAGATTAGATGTGAGTGGTGCTCCATGGGGACTATCGTTGAAACCTCTTGTGTGACACCATAATGCTCGGAGATTTCCGTCAGAAATGCAGGTACAACGTTAGGGTCAAGAAGTTGATTGTAGTATATGAATGTAAATTTTTTCTAAGGCAAAAGATGTGAGTCATGAAATCTTTTACAACAACCCGGTTTCAAAATGGCGAAATGAAGAGACAAGGCCAATATGGAGATGATGCAAGATTGGATAATAATTCTATTTTTAAAAAATCTTCTGATTGCTCAATCATAATATTTGGTCCTATCTTTGTTACATCTTTTTGATAGTGACTTTATTTCGAATATGGTTCTTCTTGCAGATCGTGCAATGTGGCGTAGAGCTGAGAATTGATCGCAGAAGAGTAGAACTTCCTTCGCAATCAGTATGTTATTGTTACAGCATTTACCATGACCACTGTCCATTTTACATACTGTTAATTTCGCC
The DNA here is from genome assembly GCA_018155075.1 of Cassiopea andromeda. Classification (NCBI taxonomy): domain Eukaryota; kingdom Metazoa; phylum Cnidaria; class Scyphozoa; order Rhizostomeae; family Cassiopeidae; genus Cassiopea; species Cassiopea andromeda. Next base: position 27,786 of record WIPJ01004067.1, on the reverse strand, counting down.
TAAGTCAGATTCGCTATGTCCTGTCTAATAAGTTGTGCTACAGCCCTATCACTGAATCTCTCCTTTCCATCATTTACTATGTCTATTATGTTCATAGCTAATCCATCGTCATCATTATAACATGCCCTGTATTTCGTTCTACAAGATTCGTGCAGATCTGTAGCCAGCAGTTTTTTAGGGAGGCACTGGACGTGGGTGCTCAATGGGGTGAAACCTAAATGCTAACTAGCAGTGTGTAGTACCACAATGTTTACAAAGCTGCAATGTTATTAATGATCATGAAATGGCTTTTGTATCCTAAAGGTAACAGTGCTATGCTAACCATTGTTATACACAGCTGACCAAAGTTTTGGCAAAAATATTTAAACACTACACAAACATCAAAAGTTCTCAAGGCACATATTTGAGCATAGCTACTTGAAGCATAGTAAAGATGAAGTGAGTGTGATAAGCATAAAGCAGTACAAGAGGAGAAGGGAAAGCCTCCATTAACACATTTACCAAAATAGATAGAGAATGCACACTGGTTAAGAGGCACAAAGAATTTGGAAAATATAGACAATACAGAAAATGGGTAGAACAAATGAAAGTGACAGGAACTATGAATAGACAAAGTGCAAGAACCAGACTGTTCTAAGAACCTTTTGGTTTGGGGGTTTAAGATTGAATTTACCTGAATTTACCTTGTTAGTAAGCTGTGCTATTTTCACCAATCACAGTTCACTGTAATAATCTGGAGCAATGTCTTTTGGTTTTTTGTATACAATAGGGTCAGGAGAGCTAATCATAAGACTAGTAGAGCAGAAAGAGCTTTAATGCAAACAGGGCTGTCTTTTACTTATAATGTGCTAGAATTTATCATGTATCTATTGAAGGGCCCACCATGGTTTGGCCCGGAGAAAAACGTTCAAAAGTCTGGCTCTCAAAATTGGTTTTTGCAAATATATTATTTCATAAGAGAGCCAGTCCACTGATCTCTTAAGCTGAACTTATACAAAATGTGCTAGACAATGGTTCATATGCAGAGTCCAGCATAGGTCCCACCATGGATGGGCCAGGAGAAACTTTTTCAAAACTGAGATTCTCTACTGACTGAAAAGCGCTATTAATATTCGTGTTTGCAAATACAGTTAAAACTTCCTGTAGTTATAAAATCTTTTACTTGTGGTACAAGCATTATGTAGCCTTCAACTTTTAAACAGTTCCTCATATTGATAATGTAGTGGTCCACTTCTACCTGAATTTTCTCAAGTTCCAAGAGTTGGGGTTGTGATACTTCTTCCTTACACTCCTAGTGGCCACTATGTCCGTGGTAGCTACTTTGTGAGAAGATAGAAAGGGGAATCTGTTCGTGAGCAGAGAAATAGTGGAAGGGGGCGTGCACACAAACATTTTTTTTCTCATACAGTCTGGAAAGTCGGAAAATGCCCCTTGTCAAGTGAGATGGAGGTTATCTTGATCATTGATCGCTAAGCAGAGAAGAAGATTGATCCTACAATCTGTTTTAGTTGAAGTTTGAAGACTTAATGTGCCAATGCTAGAGGTTTGGTATCTTTCGGAGATAAAAATACAGAAAAAGATGCAAATAATACATGCTATGAAATTTTCTCAGAGGTGAACAAATGTACATTTTGGAAGCTCTGGGGGCCTTGCCCCTAGGCCAACCTTTGCTACTGGCCTGATTTCTTTCCCTTCATCAAAAATAAGTTGACGTGCCTTGAATTTGTGACATTGCCTCCTATTCATATTAGCCTGATCTGTTAGCTGTAAGATGTTGTTAAGTACTTTGTTGCCGACACTACTCTGAATTAGGCATGAAGTAAGTCATTTTCTTCATCATTAATCATCTGCTGATTTCCCTATATTGGATTCATCTTCATCATCCAATTATTCACTCAGTGAGAGCAGTTCACATGAACCATTGGTATGATATGACGTGATATTATGTTTTCTTCGCGCAGCTTATTTCTGTATTATGAATCGTTAATTTTGTTAAATATCATGCTCTACAGGAAGACATTCAGTGCTTTTCTCGTACACCTGTTATTTCTGCTTCATGGTTGTCTTATACTTATAATGTGCTAGATATTATCAGGTATCTATTGAAGGATCCACCATGATTTGGCTCAGAGAAAAAATTTTAAAAGTATGGCTCTCAAAATTGGTTTTTGCAAATACAGATGTCTCCAACGCTAATTTATTTTTCGAAATTTTCCACCCAGTATGTTTATATTCCAACCCCTCTTCTAGTACTGTTGTCAAGAATGAGTCACACAAGAAAATTTTCCTGGAAAATTTTTTGGCAAACAAATAAGAAAAAATCATAAGAAAAGCACGCTAAATGCATGTATTGTATGGCAAAACATTGTTGCAGTCTATGGTGTTGTCTATGCTCCTTGCATGTAGAGTTGTGACAAGATGTCATTGCCTTTTCTTTAAATTTTTTGGGTATTTGCCGTCCTCAACGTCGATTCCAACCACCTCTTCCCGCTAATTAGATTTTGGAGATATTTCCTGTCTCTCATCTGATCCAAGCTCCATTCTATTGGACGACAAAGAACATAGATTTATTATCTTTACATTTGCAGAAACAGTAGGCTAATAATTGATACCAAACAACAAAGCAATCCCATGTAGGGCCTTTTTGATTGTATTGTTTTTGGTATCAATTATGATCAATACGTTATTTGTTGTGATTTTCATAATAGGATGATGCTGAACGTGACCCACAATTATACGATCAGAGACCTCAGTTGCCACCACCAATAAGTTACGCCATTATGCTTTTACTTTAATTGCCAATCATACTATATAATATTTCTTTAGGGCTCACTTTATTTAAGTTATCAGTCTGCTATGAACATGTTTTTACATTGACTTTATGCAATGAGCACAAGAGAAATTCATTGTAATGGCACGGTTTTTTATGTCTTATCTAAATTACAAATGGAGTACATGAGTGCATAATTGCAGTGACCTTGTAATTTCCTCTTCAGTCTCAAATAAATCAAGTATTTGGGGTTAAAATTGACACGTCCTCCTGTATATCATGGAGGAACTCAGTAATGAGCCAATTTTGAAAAGGTGTGATCGTCTGGAGTCCCTATTATGATTACTGTAGTGAGTATGCTCAATGTGGAGCAATATTTAGTGAGGACAAGGTGACCATGAATGAATTTGCAAACTCTTTGAATTTCTCAGTTGGTTTGAGATACTCAAGCTATAATTCACGTGAAATTTGCTGCATGAGGCATCTCCATAACGCATTGTCTTAGCATAAATGGTTTTTTATTTCACTAGCCTGCGCATGGATCTCCTGCATAAAACAGATGGCATTTAAAACTCTTCAGATTCAACATGGATTTGAAATACGAAAGCTATTTGCTCGTAAACTTTCTATTTAACCATCAACCATCTTCATTTACAGACTAGTTATGTTAGAGTGCTCTTCAATAGCCCAAGCGATAGACACTAGTTGCGGGAGACTCTCTTCTCCTTTTCAACCACATGTTTTGAAAACATAGTTTGAATGTAATTGTACTTTAATGTAAGATAATTCGGAATGTTTTACCTGATCCCAATTGATCCGACTTACACAAGTTTTCAATTTAGTTTATAAATCAATAGTATAGGTTGAGAACAAATCGCAACTGTTCATATACATGTTCTCACTTTTTTTGACTGAAAAAAGAAGGTTATTGTTGCATTTAGCTTATTAAATATCTTAGAGTTATTACTTTACCAAACTTCTGAATCTAGAATTGTCACTTGCGCTAGATTGGACCATCACCATACAATTTTTTCAGAAGGTTCCCAGCCCCTTTCTGCATACTATTCGATCTCCAGTTCAATTTCAGTACTTTCATACCTTGTAATTTGAGGAGCAAGTTTCCCTATGCCTCTTCCAATTTGCTCACAAATAGCCCGTTGGCGGTACTTACCCCCACACCCTATATTTCTGCCCTAACACTACTTATACCCACATCCTATTTTGCTTCAAAGACCTTATTAACTTCTCATTTCTTAAAAACATGGGCTATGTAACTTCAAGCTTTTCCAAGCTAGTACAACGAACTTAAATTCCAAACTGGAGACGAGATAGAACGGCAGTTTTCCCTGAAACATTCAGTTTAAAACAGTTATGAAGTAATTGACAATTTAATTTGGATAGGAAATCAAACTTATATTCCATTAACTGTCCCCAATCCTCATTTCATCCATCAGGGGAATATTTGGCGTCTATGTCTTTGCACCTTCAGTAAAATTGTCGCTTAAAAGGTGTCCTAATTGGCTTTAAATTCTTGATTTCGACTTTGTTTACATATCCTTGATGCCACTTAAATAGGAAGTAGAGAGTTGATGAAAGGTTATAGTAATGGAAGATTACTGATACTCGGTTTCAACAATAAACATATGCGCAAGTTTATCCGTACTGCTTTAGTGCAATCCTTCCGTGTGATCATCTAACTTCATAATATTTCTTGGACTGCAAGATATTACGCCTGACATTATTTTCTATTTTCATTGTAGAAACTTTCATCTCGTCGATGTGATATCAGTTGAAGACAGTGTTGGACGATTGTATGTTTCAATAAAGCTATTCACGTTTTGTACAGCAAATGGAAAATTAGGTACCAATGAAAGCAAACATTTTTGGCTAAACTAGTATATGCTTTTCCTTTGCTAGTTCATTTTATGTTGAACGTATTGTCACGAATAATATATAGACACTGTGATGTTGGAAAGGAGAAAGCATTCTTGTAAGGTACCTTTATAGGTGATAACTTTAGATCTGTAAAGATCACTCAAGAATATCATGGGAAGATGGGTGCCTATTAAACTGGGAATTGTTACAAGATTCAGACTGATATTGTAAGCAGACTTTGTTGGTAATTTTGGATATGTTCATTGGTGTGATTACAGGGCGAATGCGTTTTCAACATCATTTTATCAGAAGTGAACTTATGGAGTTTATCATTTAATTTCAAGAACTTTAGGTATCACGGAAGTTATGCCCTAGCATTTGAATGCACAGTTTATATCAAGATTTCTCCCACAACTAGTTTAACTGAGCTCCCATTAGCATGCTGTGTATTGAGAGGAGAGATACTTGATAAGTAGTGCCAGTCAGTTTATGGCTGGATCGTATTTGAACTGCATATCATGTAACCATGGTATAAATTTGCTCTTGTTCCCTGAATCACGTGCTTGACAACATTAGTGTTAGGAGCCCATTGATTCTTCATCGTCCAAATAAGAAAACAATTCTTATATTGTGTTTACAACTTAAATAGTTGTCTTTTCACCCTTTATTTCTTTGGGTAACACGAAATATTTTTGACCAAAGGCTAATTATTTCATTCTCGTTATGAAGACCTCTTGCTTGCAAACCATTGCAATAAAATTATTTCTCTGACATTGGCCTTATATAGCAAGGAGTCTGTGATTTTATTAATTGTTTTTATTGATTGGATAATCCTTAATCACTGTGAAGTGTGGTTAAAGTGCCATTGTATTACTGTCTCATCGTTCTGACTAATCACATAAGAGCTTATTAATATTAGACGCGTGGTGAAGTCAAGGAGACAAGATTTCATTTAAATTCGTTATCATAATTAAGCTTTTTTTTAAATAATGTAGCCGTTGCTTATATCCACTTCGTTGAAAATTTTTGCTAAATTTTATTTGTATTCGTACATAAGTAAGCTTGCCCATGTCCCGAAGTTATGCTAGCGAAAATTCATGGGAGGCTACGTTTTATGCTGTTGATAATGTTGTAGACTAAGTCACAATTGGAGAAGCAGAATGTTATTGATATGAAATAGCTTGAAAGATTGATCTAAAGATAGGTATAAGTATGAACTATGAACAAGAGATTCAGGTCATTCAAAGAAATGGAACACTCAATGGAAGGGAGAGATAAATTGTCACCTTTGAGATAAAGTCTCTTTTCACCTTGTCAACTTCAGCTGATCGACAGAACCATTTGTAATTTTAAACAACTGAATAATTTGATTTCAAAAAGTTTCATCAAATTGCCATGCAGCAAGTGAAGGTTAAATAGAAGAGATCTGAATATCTAGTTGTAAATTATCCTCCATAATGAATGTGAGAGTAATTAGGCCAAGATCACGATAGCTACACTTTTTGAATATAATTTTTTTATCACCTATTGCACGGTTCGTCAGTCTGCAGCTCTTTCTATGCTTAAAATTCTGAGCATTTTCATCGTCAGTATGCTTATCTGCGCTATGATGATGACAGGTGTATCTTTAAGGCTCCTTTAATGTTTAAAATAATGTGTAGCCTTCCTTTATAATGGTATTGAGTCTTTGATGGAAGCCTCTGTTCAATAATAATGGCCATCGATTGTGTAGTAAAAAGGCCATTTCGTTAAAAATTTTAGTTGACACTGTGTGATTATAGGTCATTGCTGGATTCCCTGACATATAATCTCGCATAGTTTTGTTATCATATATAATCACTTATTTTATTGTATTATAATGCTGTAACTGTTGCGTATTGCCTTCTTCCCTTTTAATTTCAACCGAGGGGCAATTCCCTGATTATAATCTCGTAAGCTTTTTACAATAATCGCAAAATAATCTTTAATCTTAAAATTTTCAACCAAGTGATGCAGATGAAGACGTTTCATTCAAACCAGTTGATGTGCCTTTCGCTTGCGGCTATGTCCCTGCAAAACATTATGTGGCAAATTGACGAAAGCATGATTAGAAACAGTGAGAACCATTCATTTTGTGTCCCGGTTAAGGATATTGAAGCAGTCCTTCCACGTCGGCGTATACTGATGTCGTTCTATGTCATTTGAGTATTCAATAAAAAACGTGATTTTACGTGATTATCAAGAACGATAAGCATTGGCAGCATATTCAGGGTGTCCTAAAAACTTTTTCATTTTCCCTCCTTTAAATCGAGAAAACAGCATATGCAATTTTTCATCAAATGTTATCTGAGTCAACTTCTCAGGATATGTCGAATCAACTGTTAGCAAACCAGTGTCATTACAAGTTTTAGGATGAATAAGAACGATTCATTTTAACAATGAGGATGAATGAATGAGAGACAGGTTGGGGACTAAGGGATTGCACAGCTTTTTTCAAAATCCAAGTTTTTGTTGTGGGAATAATCAAGATGCATGACACCCTATACTTTATGTTCAACACAGTGACAAAATGAAAAAAATCCCAACATAATCTCAAACTAATCTTGAAATAATCTTTCAATCACAAAATAATCCCATGAGATTAATAATCTCGTACACTTTTGTGGTAGTGCTTTGCCCCTCGATTTATATTTTTTGATAATATGTAATCACTATGTTTACTGTAGTAATGCTGTAGCTGTTGCGTATTGCCTTCTTCACTTTTAATTTCAACCAGGTTCTAAGTAAAAAGTAGACAATGTAAAAGTCAGAGACAAAGAATTTTCGGGGAAAATTTGTGAGACAGCATAACGCATTTTCCTGAAGAATAGCAAAAGTACGAATTGGAAAGCAGTTGCCCCTTGCATGTGAGCTCGATCCCTTTTCACCATGTTGCATTTAACTTGGTGGGCAGTGCCATCTGAGCTTTGAAAATAGGGAATTACTTATATTTTCTTGCCTTTGATGAAATTCATCCAACCACCCAAGGGTGTACAAGCCAATGGGCACAGGGGAAAGTGCACCTAGCTTGCATTGCATTCTTTTTTCGCTTGTGAGGTTCTACCTGAATGTATATAGCCCCTAGTACCAGATATTTGCTAATTTTCTGCACTTACATAGAAGCATTAAGTGGTTCAATAGAAGATAACTGAAAATCTGATTGTGAGGTATCTTCGATCTTTTAAGTTTTGCGAATGCTGTTTTATGCATTCTAGCGATGTTGTTGACTTTAGCACACTTGATTTAAGGCAAAACGTTTTTTAACAACTAAGTTTCTCTCTTGTACATCTGGAGAAATTGAAAGAGGAAAAGGCAATTAATTCTGTATGTTATCATGCTTTCTGCTTAACAATATTTAACCTTTCTCATAATCATTTCATTTATGAAAACCCACATTGTCTGTTTTTTTATTGCTTTCATCCCTATGCAAGATGTTACTATTTTTGGAATGATATGGCACAGATATTTAGTGAGGGCGTGACGCCCCGCCCACTAGCGTGTACGAAACTGTGAAAAAATTGATCGTGTTGCAGGAGATGTAGTATTTCATTGCTGATAGTGTTTTTAGCACCTGATTGTTAGTCATAATTGGTCAAGTGTTTGCAAACTATGCCCCTATGCTAAGGGTCTAGATGAGATTTGTCTGAGCATATTTAGTAGTTAGGCGAAGAAAAAAGAAATAGCTATCACGAGGAATAATAAACATGAAGCATAAAACAACTTCAGCCCCTGCCTCCAAAGTTCTGCCCTTCCATTAAATATGCTCTGGCATTCAATTATTTTGAGCCAGAACAAATTTAAAATGAAGCACCTAAGAAAAGGATTATGTCTTTTTAGCCATGAAACATTTGTTGGCTTAAACTAAAAGTTCCTTGAGCAAGTCCCTCGTGTAGTTGATTGGCTCTTTTCACTCATACCCTCCAAATGAGGAAAGTAAATGTTGCTAAAGAGCATTTAGATGGATAATTGTTAATTGATGCGTCACTCATCTGACACAGCAAAGTGCCAGTGATAATGGTTATTGCAAAGCTTTTCAGTAGTAATAATCGATATTGCAAGAGTTTTTCTATGATTTTATGGTTGCTTGTGAGATTTTGCTTTAGAGTTACAAACGCGAGAGACTGAAGCAATCCGTGGTAGCGTTGGTATTTATGAACTCTCTCCTTCAATGCCTAACAGACATTGAGAGAATATTTAGATAAAGGAAGTCATAGGGGCTGCATTGACACATTCTCATAGAGTATATCATTCAATTAACCACAAAAATCCAACTGAAATATTGAAATTAAAACAGAATGAGTGGATTGGTTTTAAAAGTGCTACTATGAGTTAGATCACTTTTGAAGCAACACGAACATTTCTCATTTTATCTGAATAGTGAAGTATCAACAGTTCTCAAATTTTAGGGTCATTGAAACCTTAGGCCGGGGAGGCACTATGCCTCCACTTTCATAACACAATCTGTTTCATTTTTGCTACCTGAGCTTATCCCCTACCTTAGTGACCAAGTCCTTCCTCTTTGAAAGTCATTTCGACGCCCTTTAAATAGGAAGACATTTGGAAAAAACGCAGATATTGTGTTCTAGAATGGGAGTGGAATAAGGTGATGGTTGGGTTGAGAAAAATTCCAAAAATTTAATAAATGGAGAATCATTGAAAGATGACCAAACATGAATTAGAAAATGTAATGAGTATTTTCTACACATTACTAACAGAGATACTTTGCGAATTTTACAGAATGAAACAATACACCATTATACAGCATTTGTAACAAACGTCATTTTCTTAATGATAGCTTTTTCCAAATATTAGTAAAAGTAAAGGGAGTCCTGTATACTTTCGTACTTACTGTCAATAGTGCAAAATAAATGGGGAAAGGATGGATAAATTATAATATTTAATGCAATGGGAGGTGTCAAAGTAAATGGAGAGGGGTTCGGACATTGAGAAATGGCTTTAAATGATTATAACATGATGGAAAGAGCAAAAGCAGGTTGTCATAAGGCATAGAGCTAAAATGTGTATATAATCTCTCCAATTAATTTTGAATATTGGACATGAATAGTACTGACAAAGAATTTGAATGATGTTCGGTGTTCGTAAAAAAGTAAACTTCCTTATATTTAAGAAGCTAAGGGGGGCTTATAAGGTACGGAGGTTGAAAAAAAATCGAAAAATGAATAAGGTGAGAGAGGTTTATTAGGAACCTGAGAGTAAATGAGTGCCTGTTTGAGAGGACACTTATCCTGATCCATTGTGGCATATGAGGTGGGTAGAGTGGCCAGATTCTTTCTTTGCTGCCCTTAACTGGCCAGTGTTACCAACAGGTACCATTGGCATAGGAGTACGCCACATTTACTGGGGGGCTGCAAACTTTCTGTAAACATTTTGCCCGAATTCCTACTGTTCTTTCAGAGACATTACCCGAATGAAGCAAAGTTGTGCCACCCTCTTCCCCGCCTCTTACACTTATGCCAACACTATGATGCCAGGTACCCATTTGCTGCTGGATGAACATTGGTTGAGCATTCAGTCAAGGTCCTCGAGTCGGACTCAAACCATTGTCCTTCCACATAGGAAGCATGTGCTTTAACCACACTGCCATCTCAACCCTGATGCCAAATAACCTCCAGGGGCCCGCTAGCATTTTTTCGACTGGGGCTGACTCTTCCGACAAGGGGTGAAAATATGGTTAACACGGTGCTTTTAATGAAAATCTCTCCAAAAAAATGCTTTTTCGCCTTCTGACGGGACGTATAGTCCCTAGTCCTCCTCTGGCGCCACCACTAATTATCCCCCTTAAAAATTATCTATTTGGTATGCCAAAGACTTGAAGGTTGTATGTCTTGAAGCTTATTTGTTTCTGACCTCGTTTCCATAGAAATTAGTCATTTCAATATTGCCATAGCAACTCTGGCGCCAATGCACCGAAAATGAACAATCGACGTTTTGTTCGAAGCAACCTGACATCCAAAGAATGAAAATTGTTCGAGAGAGAATACCTACAACAAATAACATTGCATATATAGTGAAAAAGACTTTAGGAACAAAACTAGGTGGCCACTGTCACCACCAAAGATCGGAATTTGAGAAGCTGATCAGACTTCAGCGAATCAAGTAGGTACTGGATGAGGGACTTGGTAAGCAGTAGCTATCTTTCGCACTTGAAAAATTCATTAGTATGTTAAAATTTCAAGCTAAATATTGCATTTCGATTAACCAGTTAGCAAAGCACTGGCATGCTTGACATAGCGTTATGCCAAGTGTCCCAATTCTATACTAATGCGTAAATTGTAGCGTTGAGGCAAAGTTATAACTTCTCATTTGTGCAAGATCTTGTAAGTGTATTCTTAACAATGCACTCGGTATCATGTGTACATTTCAAAAGTTTACATGACCTTTTGGCTTTTTAAATGATTTAACTGGTTTACAATTCCCTTATTAACATTTTTAATATTATTGATAATTGATTATTAATGTGAATTCCATCTTTAACATATATTGAATGCTATAACAACGAAATATCGACGTTTGTCCAATAAATGCACTATGTTCTGGATATTGAGCCTCGTGATTATCTTACGGCATTTTTAAGATTTTTGTCATTTGAGCCTTATTTTCTTATAAACTTTTTCGTATTGAAGAAGAAGTGTATGATTGAATAGCTTTTATTGCCATACATTTTGCTGGCAATTTTAAGCGATATTTTTACTGAGCATATTTATATAATGATATACGCTGATTGAACCCTCCCAAAGTGACGTCATTCCGATGCCATTAGAACCAGTACATTCATATAACAAGTTTTTTTAAGGCGCTCACTCACTTTAACGCGACACTGTAAAGAAATTGATCATGTTGTAGGAGATGTAGCGTTTCATTGGTGACAGTGCTCTGCGTGACCTGATTGTTAGTCATAATTTGTCAAATGATACCAAAATGGGCTCTATCTTCTAAGGGAAAGAATCTAGATGGCACATGTCTGACTATAGCATACTTAGTAGATGAGATATCTCTGAGAATATTTAGTAGCTAGGTAAAGGAAAGAGAAATAGGTATGACCAAGTATGACAACCTTGAAACGTAAAACAACATCAGGTCCTGTCTCCAAAGTTCTGCTCCTCCATTAAATATGCTCTGGCATTCAAGTATTTCGAACTAGAACAAATTTAAACTAAAGCACCTAAGAAATGGATTATTTAATTTTAGCCATGAAGCATGTGTTGCTTTAAACTAAGGCCTCCTTGAGCAAGTTCCTCATGTAGTGGATCTGCTCTTTTCATTCATACCCCCGAAATGAAGAAAGTAAATGTTGCAAATGAGCACTTAGATAGATAGTTAATAATTGATGCTTCACTTATTATCTGACACAGCAAAGTGCCAGTGATCAGGGTTATTACAAAACTTTTCAGTAGCAACCAGCTAAATTGCATGTGGTTTTCTATACTTTCATGGATGCATGTGAGATTTGCTTTAAAGTGACAAACGCGGGAGACTCCAGCAATCCGTGGGAGCGTTTGCATTTATAGACTCTCTCCTTTTATACTTCACAGACATTGAAAGATTACTTAGATAAGGGAAATCATAGGAGTTGCATTTATATATTTTCACAGAGCATATGATTCACTAATCAACAGAATTCCAACTGAAAAATGTTGAAATATTGAAATCAGAGGTGAGTTGATGGATATTCTACAAAATTGCAACTAGGAGGGAAGTAATTTTTGAAGCATAATCACAATTTCTCATTATATCTGAGTAATGAAGCATCAGTAGTTTTGAAATTTCAAGGGCGTTGAAACTTTGGGGCCGGGGGGGCACTATGCCCCCACTTTCCTCATAAGTCGGCGTGTTTTACTAATGTTTCCTGAAATTATCCCCTACCTTAATGACCAAGGCCTTCCACTTTGAAAGTCAATTCGAGACACTTGAATTAGGAAAACACTTGGAAAAAACGCAGATATTGTTTTCTAGAATGGGATTGACATGAGGTGATGGTTGGATTGAGAAAAATTCGAAAAAGTTAATAAATGCAGAATCATTGAAAAATGACCAAACATGAAATAGAAACTGTAATGACTATTTGCTACACATATCTAACAGAGAAACTTTTGCGAATTTTACAGATTTAAGTAACAGTAAAGGTAGTCTCATATACTTTCGTACGTACTGTCGTGTCCCAAATAATCGGGGGAGTTCTAACAAACGGGGAGGGGTTGGAAAAATTATATAATTCAATAAACCGGGTGGTTCACAATTAACGGAGGGGGTTCGGAATTTGAGAATTGGTTTTATATGATAATAACATGATAGAACGAACAGAAGTAGATTGTCATAATGCATAGAGTTAAAATATGTACAGAATCACTTTAATTGACCTTGAATATTGGACATGAATAGCTACAAAAATACCCTGTAGGTACGAAGGAAGGACCCTTGCTGACTAAAAAGATACGCCAGTTCTAGATAGAAAACAGTGGGCATGGCCGTTAGTAGTCCAATATCCATGCCACAGTTTAGTAAACGAAGGAGGGGTGTTGATAAATTTGGATAATTTGAGGGCCCTCCCCTTACTATTTTGACCACATTTGTTAATTTTGGCAGTTTTTGAGTTGCTTCGAAATTGCATTAATCAGTTTTCCAAACATGTGAATGTAAGGATTGCATTCGAACTCAGTTGATACTGACTTATGGTTTGTTATTGTTAGGTGATCCTAGCATTTTATACGAACAGACATGTTTTCTCCCCCTTATTTTTAATCCCCTATCATTATTTCTAGAAATTGTTTACATGCCCCGCTTATTGTGTCCATCATTTAGTATGGATTTTAGAGTTTGAATGTAAAGACTTTTTACTCTAAATCAGCCATCAAGGTGCTGATTTTGTTGGTGATTTGAGCGCTTCTTGGAAGCACACGCTTAGATCATGCGGGGTGCCACAATCCCCCCTAAATTTCCATCTCTTTCCTACAAAAATCACTTTACAACTTTTCAGATTCGCAACATTTTTAATTTGTAAAAATGTGCACTTTAAATTTTGATCATTTGGCATCGTACTATGAAGGGCCTAGCCGCATAACATCTATTTTCTCCTATATCTACGTCCTCAAAACTGCCTGTTGCTGTCTCGCATGCTGAAGCTATTTTTATATGATAGCTTCATGCTTTGACAGGGAGCCCAGCATTTTGGGAGATTGTTCTGTAATTTTCCATACATGCATAGAAAATTCTCTGACTTTAGTGATCCACAATTTTATTCACCGACTCGCCAAGAATGGTTGCACTTATCTTTAGATAGTTAACTTCTGCTATTTTTCAACATCTTTTTGGAGTATGTGGAAAAATGCTTGAAGTTCTTTAGTTTTGATTATATTATTGCAGCTTCTGCTTGGGCGTAAACTGAAAAATTATCAAATATTCAGGGAGAACCTTTCGTACGGTTTCTTTTCAATGTCAGGAAATAATGTTTTTTTTTCTATCCAAATCAAGGAACATTATGCTATTAATGGGCCATTTTCTACCAATATGTGAGATACTGTATCTGTTAATCCAATGATGGGATACACGTTTTTTTTTATAAGACAACCGATTTTTTGCTTGAGTCTCAGTTTTCTTAACTCTTCCCTAAAATGAGCCTGAGATTTTTTTAAACGATTCTTAACATTGTCTAAAATGAACTGCCTAAACTGGGCCATATTTTCGTTGTTTATCGTTTATACTCGAAGTTGACTTCCATCTTTAACATTTTGGACACACTATTGACGAAATATTGATTATTGGCCAATAACAACAGTTAATTTTGGAAATAGAGCCTCGTGATTTTCTTAAGATTTTCTTAAGATTTTCACCATTTGAGTCTCATGTTAGACTAGAAGTAAATGCTTAAGAGGTACTCTCGAACTCATGTAATTCGAATCTTACAGGGGTTTCAGAAATTGTTCGAATTACATGAGTTTCGATTTATAGGAGTTTGACTTTTTCCGGCCGAATTTTGTTGAGGAAGTGTTAACGGGTTTACAGTGCTGTAAATTATCAATGTTGTAAAATGAGGTGTAGTATTTGAGAAATAAGTTGTTCCTTTTATGTAAAACAAGCGTTACAAAATTTTAAATATCATTTCTTCTCATAAAAGTCCATGAGTTTGGTCTGTTTTCCTATTAACCATTCTTCTTTGGTTCATATTAACTGACATTTGTGACAGTAGAATATCAAACTTTGGGCAGGTCTCAAACAATGTCAGTTTCTTCAGAGTTTCTATGGCGTCTTCAATCTCGAATTGCGACGGTAGCGAAACTGGCTCGTCGCCAGGACAGTTATCCTTTTCATCATCAGAGCTAGTATCAACATCAACAATCTCGACCGTTTGATACTCATTCACTATTTCTGCGACAGACAATGGACGTGATTCATTGGTCATAAACTTTATGTCGAAATCCACAAGGGACTCGTTCCATTGCCAAAAAATTGAGATTTAGAACTTTGAACGGATTAAATTTTTTCAAAATTCGAATTACATGATCAAAATTTGCTCACGTGGCCAAGAAAACTGTTTGATTTACATGATTTTTCGAATTACATGAGTTCAAATTATAGGACCTTTCTTATAAGGATTTTAGAGTAAACTCGGACTGGACCGGAGAATTCGTTCGATTTATATGATTATTCGAAGTATAGGAGTTCGAATTACATGAGTTCAATTGTATCTCTTTCCAATGAAACCATTTCTTTGACCTAAATTCCTGTTTAAAATAGTACCGCTCAGGTTTACAATTTCCTGGAATCGCTGAGATGGATTACGGAACAAATATTAGCATTATTTGGCATTGTTGGCCAAAAATGGAAAAATTAATCAAGATAATAAGCATTGATAACTAATAAATTATCGTTGAATAAATCGTTGAACATGCCATGCTTAAATACAAAGAAGCCTGTGGTGATGCTTGGAACTTTTAGAAAACTATTTTCACATTCGATTCAGAATATTTACGAATTAGATTAATAGCGAATAAATAAAATGGCTTTTAGAAAGCAATGCATTGACTTCAAAGTGTTTGAACGCCATTAATTGACGTCAAAAATCGAAGATACTTTAAAACAAAATTTTGCGATACTATATGTTACTGTTTTTCATCTTGTGACTTGAGAGCATTTTAATAGTTTGGTAACAATACTTTCTAACTACAATGAATACAATGCTAACGAAATGCTACGTTGGCATAACTCACTTCCAGTAAAAACCCACTGTGTAGCAGATCTTTATTGCAAATGATTTTGAAATAGGGCTGCAGAACAGAATGAAAGAACTTTTTAAAATATAGCACAAAAGGTCCTAGTTTCAGAAAATATTTACATGTAATATGCTCTGTCTGGGCATTTTCAAGATTTCCACAAATATTTTGCAATGTGAACATTTCTTATTCAAGCAATTTCAAACTTGCTCAGTGCTAACTAAATAAATGGTGAAATTTTCACGGCAAAAGTTTGAAAGTTCCATCATTATAAGAATTCCCAGGATAAAAGCATTTGAACGAAATCCGGAGGTGATAAAAATTTTTCTGCATGTGTCAATGACTACAAAACTAAAATGCTATATGTTGAAAAAGGCCTCACTTCTCGATTTTACATCCGTTTCCCCCAGTTCCTTGGAGCTTGGAGGGTGCCTCTGAGAGGTCTTTATTTCTGGCACGAGCATTTAGAACCGGATGCCCTTACTGATATCACCAATGTCCTGCGTTGGGCCTCAAACCCATGTTTGGTTTAGGTCGAGTTCTTCACCGCTAGGCCATTGCTGAGAGATAGGCCTCAGTATTCTTATGTAATTTCTAGTAAATTTTAAGCACTGTGTAATTATCATAAGTTTAACTTTTGCAACAAATTGTACAATAGCTTCCATAATTTTTTCCATGATTGGTTTACAAACCAAAAATGGAGCATGCTTTCATGTAGACCTCTCATAGTTTATAAGTACAGTATATTGTTTGTATGAATGCTCTTGGAATGTTTGCCCACATGTCAAAAATTTCCGAGTATGAATCTCCTGCTTCTCGTAAACAAATTTTGGCAGCCATTTCCTACAAACCAGTCGAATATTTTTGTCATGAGAGTGTATTTACATTGAAAATGTATGAATGTTTCAGAGTTGTCATAGCAACATCAGAGCGAAGCTTTCTGTCTATAGCAGTTGTTCTCAACGGGGGCGGTAGCGTCCCAAGGGGCGTTTTTGAGATCTAACGGGGCGTTTCGGAGCATACAATGATATTCTCATGTCAATGCATTGTGTTGGTAAATTTGTGCATTTCATTATTAGAACCAGGGATATGGTGAGTGGAGGGCGTAGGGGGCGTCACGCACCCAATGTCCTCAAAATTTCAAGAAAGGTGGTGAGGAGGAAACCATGATGGAAGAGATTTGGCAAAAAGTATTTTCTGGGACCTTTTTGTTTAGTAACAATAATTAGTCAATTGGTCAAAACGACCCTCCCTCAACAGAAGGTGTCTCGGCAAATCACTGATTGGAACAGGTTGATTAAATTACTGTAAATTATAACATGAGTAAATTTTATGTTATGAAGCATGTCCTCAACTCTGGAAAAAGCAGAAATTCAACTAATGACTTTCTGACTTCGCTTCTTGTCAAGAGAGTAAGGCCTTTTAACATAGAAACCTGGAAGGGAAATTGCCCCCAAAATTGCTCAACATTGTTCCCGTAGTAATTGGAGTTTGCCCCCAGTAAATTGTCCCTTTTACTACAGGCAAGCCTTATAGTAGAACAGAAACAGTCGCTTGACAACGTCAATCATCTTTCAATTTGTGATGGTCAATATAAAGTTTGTGGGTGTCTTCTAAGTCAAATTGAAGGATGCTTCTTTTATAAAACAGATGCAACAAAATTGTCATAGGGTTTAGCTCATATGTGATAAGTCCTTATTTTTATTAGGAGATTTATTTTAAGCCAAAGTAATAATCACTACACCAATAATTGTCATGGGGGCGATGCCCCCAGATCTCCTTTCTCTCGCGATTTACAGCAATTGGAGGCATTATGCTACTTGCTACTAAAGCTGAATATTGGCCTTGTCAAAGACTCTGATCATATGCAAGTTTTGCTTGAAAATGGAAGGTTATTAGAGAGGGGGCCTTAATAGAACTTACAGGGTAAGGATCATTCATCCGTTAAGTAGCACCTCTGTGGAGGAGGGAGGGTACCTTCTTTTGTGGAGCTAGTATTTAATTTATATAGAGAATTATAGTACAGAGCGTTACAACAAGGGGAGGAAGTCAAAAACCGCAAACTTAGGGTTACGCCAAAGATTGAATAACCCCAAAGCGCTTTTGAACCGGTTAACACGAATTCCAACCGATGAGAAGTACACTGCTGCGGAGTCTCCTCCTCATTTACCCAACGACAACAAGATCGTAGCCGAGTATGCATACCAGCTGGGTTGAAGTTCCATAATTCAACAGCATTTGTTTACAACCCAAGTTTTGCTATATAACCATTGTGCAATGTAACGTCACTTGTAATTGTTGTTTTGAAAACGTCAATATGCCACTTTTGCATGAGTAGCACAATAATCCAAGGTTTGATACCAAAAGAGTGCAAGAGTAATGAGGCTAAACGAAAAGCTAGGTATACTTTTGAAAACGTGACCAAAGGTTTTTTAATAGGAAACCTAACTCAGGCCTAGTACTAACAGTTTTTAACTTTTGATCACATTTTAGTTCTAAAACTTTCTCAAAAGTTTCTTAATTTAACGAGCTAAATTGTAGTGAACACGAAAACAAAACTTGAATGCAATAAACTATTATCAACATAACAAGCAAAATGCTAATAGATTTACATTCTAGAGCAATTTCATGCTCAGAATGTTTTCGTTCAGGTTTACGTTTAACTAGGTAAATATTTCAATGTTTTATTTGTCTAATGTTTCGTAGCTCTTTTCTTTTAGTTTTAAAAGTTTCTTATATTCTAAGGTGCCTTTTACTCGGCTGCTAATAATCTGGATTCTTAGGGGCCATTCAAATATTACGTCACACAGGGGGTGGGAGGGTCTATTGATTTTTGTGACAAAGTGTTGCAAGTGGAGGGTGGGTTGTTTTTGCAATGTGATGCCACATTGTTTAAACAACTCTATATTTCGTACATTTTGCTTCATAATAGAGAAGCTAGCTTCACAGCAAAGGAAGAAATGTGGCTTCTCATCAAAAAATAGTCTGGCAGTCCTATTTTGATGCCATTTTGAGGCGAATAAAGACATAATAAAGACATTATTATGAGAGGAGAAATGTATCATATTGAAATTCATAATGTGACGTCACACAATGGCGGTGGTTGGGTAGTTTTGAATTTGATACAAAGTTTGACGGGTACGATAAACGACGTGTGATCTTTCAGATTTTCACTTAGATGCTAATGGTTTGCGGAGGAGCATCCTTTCCACTTCAAAAAAGAACTTCATTGAAGCGACAGAGCGGAAACGATGCACGCCTGCTCACTGGGGGCTCGAAAATCGAAGGATGGAATACACAATTGCACATTCATAAATACATATATATTCTTTCCTATTGTTATCTTTTTTATTTCTTTTGTAGATCAAATGATCTTCTCTTTATATACTTCTATTTCATTTCTAATCAGTTTTAGCAGACAAGCCAATTATACATTGCCTATACTCTAGTGAGATGTATTATTGTATAATTTAGTGATTGATGAATTACATAAAGGTTAAAAACAAATTCTTATGTTGCTAGTTTTCTGTTGAGTACAACCCTTTACTGAGCTATATTCTATATCCTAGGAAAGTTGGAAAGTAAAATTTCACTCACCTTGTGACTGTGGCACTTCGATAGTGTGACCTTTGATTGTATGAAGGCAGTAAATTCGATCACATTGAGAGTACATGCTGCAGTAGCTAAGCTGTCCCATTCAGCACTATCTTTTTTAATTTTTGCAGACCAGAGTTCCAAGCATAATATGTCATATGTATCCTTTGGGCTCTGCCACCTAGTGAGGAGTGAGTGGAAATGATATTGGGGGTCTGAAGGCAAAGCCCCTGGAAAACATTTAAGAGGTGATATTTTAGATCTTAGAAAAGCTCGCTTCTTAACATAGAGAGGCACCTTTCTTGATAGACAGCGGTACATTAAATTAATAATTTGAGACGTCTCGATCCATGAAATAGAATAGAGAAGAGAAATGTAAAAATTAAGTAGGATATATAACACCACAAGGCATACCATGGGTTAAGGTGGCTAAACCCCGTGGAAAACGTGTAAGGATAGCGCTCTTTAGATCTCAAGAAAACTCCTTTTGCCTTTAGAGATATGATTTATTCCCACGAAATAGATTGCGCATTTATTGCAAATTCGACATTGGCTGCTCTATTTTATACTTAGCTAAAGAATATGAATGATGGTGTCATGTGCTACAGTTTGGCAGGAGAAAAGGTGGACCTTAAAGAAGAATCCGGCTTTAGGAGAGAGAAAACTGAGTTGTCACTATGCATCTGGCTTAAGTCTTTTGCTGACGAAATGTCAAGCCGACCCCCTCAAACTATTGTTTTCAAGTATTTTAACAACATCGGAATTCCTGTTTAGTTAGATATTCCATCATGCAAGGTGTCCGATAGCACATATCCACTTGATAGAAGAGGTCTACTGATAAAAATGTTTGCACACAATGCATCGTAGAACATGCAGCCCTAATAAAAACGAGGAAATATGCGATAATAATATCCTTCCGAGTGACTATTGAATCTCCAGCACCCAGAAAGCTGAAATTGATTAGGAGGGCACGTTGAATTCTGCTTTGGAATGACTTCATGATAGTGCAGACCAATTCTAGCTACAACGCAAGCAATTTTTTGGGGGGGGTGGGTATTGTCCCTATAATAGTCACAGTTACCTGTGTGATATTCGGGGGAAAAGTTCTCTCCATAGGCCAGAATGATTTACTTTGTTGGTTAGCAGATTGGAGGCAATTAGCTTTCATGCAGACTTAGACTGTCAGTTGAGAACAGTGGTGATTTCTAAAGATTTTAACAAGGGGGACTCTACGCATAACTACGCCAATAGTGTGGGTGTGGCCCAACTACAACTACACCCATATTTCCAAAGATGGAAACATGATAATTTAGTTTAACACTGATATAGTATAGTCAACAATAAGAAAAGCCTCAATAACCATATAGCAGTGCACAATTTATCATAGCACTTTGGAAGCAAGGCCAATAAACTCTGAAAAGCCAAGCCAATGCAAAAGTTTTAGGGGAGCTGAGGCCCCCCAACATGAGCAGAAAGTTTAACAAGGGGGCTCCACCCCCCTGGAAATCACCCCTGGTTGAGAGTCAGATGTTAAGTGGAGTGCATGCTAGGAGAGAGACCTCTTTTCTCTGAGCTCTTCACAGTTTTTGTACTGTGGGATGGATGTCGTAGGGTTCGACTGTTTGTGGTTTCCAGCCCTTTTTCCGACGGTTCCATGGTTCCCTACATTAAAACAACGGTCTTGCCGTTATTGCTTTTGCGTAAGGGCTCCGGACGTTATGGCTTTTGGGAGAAGCGTTTAATGGTTTTTGGTCTTAAGAAGAACGATATCCTTCTGTTCTTAATTATTTTTTACGGACAGTGAAAGGATGTCAAAGCTAGCTGTTGTCTCACAAAGCCATGGTTACCATTTGGGATTTTTCAGTCTCAGGTTTCATGAAACTAGGATTATTAAACATGTGCTGACATCAGCGTGTAACTGTGGTTGAGAGTTAAAATTGGGACTATTACGGTATTATGAGGCATGAAGGGATACTGTACAACAAATGGCACATAGATTTCCAGATTGCCTACTGTGTTAACTCTTTTGCGCATCTTAAAACCAACATTGTGCATAGAGGGAGAAATTATGCTTAAACTTGTTTCTCATAACACCTTGCGTTATTTTAAAATTAAGGTTGGTTTCAATCAAGGACGTAGGAAACCCCTAAAAAGTGAGCGGGCCAAGTCATAAAATGGGCATATGACTACGCCCATAAATTATAAATTTTATAATCTGAGCATGATTAGAACTTGTGGAGTGGTGGCAGAAACTTTCAATTTTTTTTGTTAGGGGGTAATATTTCATGAAATCAAGGGGGCACATCATGTACAGTATGCGCTGGATCATCTAACCTACAAGCTTAGTAGAAGTGGCGTAAAGGAGAGGGTGCGCGGGGGCGCAACTCACCTAGCTCTAACTCCAAACGGAGTGTAGCCCCCTCCATGATCTGTAAATGTCTTTGAAGTTCAAAGCTATTGTGGTGGAAATTTGTCTTTTGAAGACAAAATGCTTTACTAAAATTTGAGATCAGAGACGTAACAGCCAGGGAGTATGAGGGTGTAGCACCCTGCCAAGTTGTGGAACTTGAGAAAATTCAGGTAAAATGGGGTCATTGCATATTCAAAATCAGGTAAGCGCTGAGGAGTTGAAGGTTTCATACTGCTTTTACAACAGGTGATAAAACGTATAGTTAAAGGAAGTATTTACTATATATGCAAAACCAATATCAAAATTGGCTTTTCCAGCCATATGAGTACCTTTACTTGTAATATTTTACTGTGAATTTTTGTCCGCGGGCCCAACTATGGTGGGCCGTATAGTAGGCTCTAGATACAACAGAATTTCTAATACACTTTCAACAGTTTCTACTTAAAAGATTAGCAAATTTGTTCTCTTAAGAAATACCGTATTTGCAAAAATCAATCTCATAATATCGTCTTTGTGACATCTGAGAAGCTGCACTCTAAAATTATTTTCTTCGGGCCCAACCATAGTGAACCCTATAGTAGACTCTACATTCGAAGAAATGTAC
This sequence comes from Cassiopea andromeda, assembly GCA_018155075.1. Lineage (NCBI taxonomy): Eukaryota > Metazoa > Cnidaria > Scyphozoa > Rhizostomeae > Cassiopeidae > Cassiopea > Cassiopea andromeda. The sequence goes on along the minus strand of WIPJ01004067.1, from coordinate 5,287 downwards.
AACACTGTCTGTGAATTTACTTAGAATACATTACTAAAATATTATCTTATGAAGTACTGCATTTGCAAAAATCAATCTCAAAATAACGTTTTCCAGCCGCCTGAAAACATTTATTTTCATAATTCTTTCTCCGAGCCACACTATAGCGGACCCTCTAACAGATACTAGCGAATGCCTTGCACACTGAACGTTTTTTGTAGCCATGCTTACCCTCCTGTCCCTACCACATGTAAATGTCCGAGCAACATTGCTTCAAGACAATTGAAGGAAAAGAGATTGGTATCGATAGAAGAGCTTCCTAACCACCAGGTAAATTCAAGAAAGTTCTTCCATACATCCGCCTAATAAGCGGAGAATGCCCTTGCGTGTAAGAAGTAATTAGTTTATTAGAGTTTGAGCATTAAGAACGCCTTCTTTCTGGACAACTTCCTGAGTTTCTTATATAACTAGGTGCACCAAGTTCTTATTTCTTTATAAAAATAATCGAAGGAAAAGCACCTCCCTAGCTGCTAATTTACTTCTATACCATTGCTTAGTAGTTTGAAGGAGGCCAAATAGATCGCTGGATATAGCTATGAACAAAACGATGCACGATTAGGAAGAATCTTGGGGTCTGCGTGTTTACTCCCAGATAACATTTTGCATGCAAAACCTCCTAGAGAGGCAGAAAATATCGTTCTGCAAAATGAGATACAATTCTCGTTCTGTATTGACCTTTAGACGGAGAAGGAAAACTACTCCTAACATGTTCTCATCGGAGTTTGTATGACGTTAAGCTAAAAAGAAGAAGCTATACTGATCTTATCTGTACTCTAAAGCAATGCCTAGTGGCCCTGTTCTTTGCTACCTAATGACTGTACTTCAAACCTTCAGAAAAGCAATCAGAAGCCTGTTTAGTGGTTTATACATTATTGCTTCTAGAGAGGCAGAAAATGCCCTTCTGCAATATGAGATATAAATCTCTTTCTATATTGACCTTTTGAAGGAGAAGAAAAACTACTCCTAACATGTTCTCACCGGAGTTTGATGACGTAGAACAAAAATGAAAAAGCTACGCTGATCTTATCTATACACCAAAGCTATGCCTAGTGGCCCTGTTCTTTGCTACCCAATGAATGTACGTCAAAGATAGAGAAAGCAATCTGACGCCAGTATAGTGATGTATGCATTAGTGCCTCTTGTGAGCCATCACTATTGCAATTTTGTCACATCTTGCACGTCTGAAATCATTGTAGATCGCTGCCCCTCTTTGTCTCCCAAGTGTTCACCATTTCTGTGAAGTACAATGTCATGTTACATTTTGTTCTAAAACTTTGATCAATAATAATAAAGTTTATTAAATATACAAGGCATTGTTGTGAAAAAAAATTGAGAAAATGCTCACATTTATCTACTTAGAAAGCCACGATTTCAAACATTGCTCCGGATAACATCCTATGTTGAGAACTTGGACACAAGAATTATGTGAAAAAGGCAACTTCGTGTCCGTAAGTGATACTTTTGGGCTTGAGAGGGGGCACTTTTGGGTGTTTTGTTAAGAAGTAAGGGGCATGACCCCTCTGGTCCCCCAGTTCTTTCATCCCTGGTTTCGATATAATTTTCATGTGTTGGAGATCCACTGACGACATTGACTTCTTTATTGGAAATTCTACATTTGAACTGCAGATGACCCACCTGCAACCTATCACAGACATAGAAGAAAGTTAAAACTTCTTCCATTTCTTTTCCATTGCGGTACCAGCAATCTCAAGAAATGTATATGGAAACATGACTGCGATGGGTCACCGATGGGTCACCGATGGGTCACCGATGGGTCACCGATGGGTCACCGATGGGTCACCGATGGGTCACCGATGGGTCGCCGATGGGTCGCCGATGGGTCGTTGTCACTTTGAGAAGTTGGTTTGAGCTCAATATTTCTAAGAATGACTTTCATTTCAGTTTATGTACAGTATAATTTAACACATAAGAACACTCTTGATATTGTAGCAATCAAATCAATCACAATCAACTGCAATATATGAGTCAAAAATTGTGGCAAATGCTACCTCCCGATGTATGAGTCCCCATCATTAATCCTCATCATTAATAGCATTCAAAAGGGAATTGAGACCCTGCAGAATTAAGTGTGGCTGCACATTGTGCAAAACTTTTATATTTAAGGTAAGTTTGTTTTAATTTCACATCGTTAAGTGTTTATTTACTTTATCTAATTACTTAAACTAATGGTTGGCCATGATTAGCTTTATATTTCTTTATTATTACCAATGTAAGCCAACTTAAAATTAGTTATTTATTTCATATTACTATAATTCATTTTGAATGTCCCTGCGGAGGAGCGCTAATCCCCAGTGGGCCACCAGTGAGTGAAAAGTATATGGAAACATCTTTCAGTAGCAATGTCTCCAGTGCGACTCCTGTGGGTCGTCCAAATTAGAACGTTATATGGAAATCAGGCTTTAGAAAGAACTTATTTAGGACCGAAGAAAGATGTTGAGGACAATATCCATATAGCAGCTATAATTTCTATTTAAGCTAACGTTTTGATATCATGCATTCCGATCCTTCGTTTTCAAGTGTCGAACTTTCCAATAGCCATTAAGATAATAACAATCTTATTATCTACTTAAGCAAAACATTTTGATATCATGTTTTTAGTTACTCGATATCCTAACAATAATCCTTTATTATTTGCTCAAGAAGATGCTCATTGTAGAGTTGTTTTAACAGCGTAGTGCTTTTATTTTTGGAATCCTTACAATCACAGTTGGTATCTCATCACAAGATTATTCCCTAATCTTCCTTTCGAGTTGCCTTGAAAATTTCCTTAGGCTATCAAAAGATGCTTTGACTGGCTTTAATCTTTTATCTAGGTTGTTATCTTGCAAGTAACTATCGTTAATTGCAGTGGCGGATCCAGACCAGGGCTACCAGGGCTTGAGCACTGGTCAGATTTTCAATCCTAAATAGCCGGCTGAATTAAAACGGGAATTATCAAAAGTAGTCACCAGTATTTGCTCCTCATGGACAATGCTAATAAAGCCCTATCGCTGCTTATTTCAGTCTTCCTCAGAATAATCACCTCTAAGATACTAGGTGTCTCTTGTGGACGCAGAAGGATGTATTATCCAATCAGGTATCACATTGGGAATATGCTCGTCAAATCACTATTCAGTTTTTCTATCACATGCTGCATTCCTTCCGAGCCCTGGTCAGTCTGTAATATAAAGAGGCTCAACTACCCTAGATCCAATCAGATCTCTCTATTTTGTAAGCAATTTTTGGATGAGCCCTGGTCAGATGTAAATAATCTCTTTCATCCAATGAAACATCGCCCTGACCAGGGCTCAATTTCTCTTAGCCAATCACAATACTCCGTGACCAGGGCTCGACTATGTCAACATGAGCACTACACCTGATATTGTTGATGTTGAAACAGTGCCCTTCGTGGCGACAAAGACGGTAGGTGTTGAGTACTTTGCGTGACAATTGGCAATTACTTTGAGGTACTAGAAATGTCCGAATTGGTTAGAGAAATTCATGATGCTAATTCTCAGAGCTGCAGTTCCATGCCTGTCAAGAAACCAAATGCCCTAGTATAACACCAGTTAGGTAAGTCGCTTCTGTTAGTTGGATAATATTACGGCCATTTGACTAAATACGTAGGAGCCCTAGGGTAAAAGGAGGCACGTACCCCTCCCAAGTTTCATAAAACTGTTGGTAAGGTCCCCTTTTATAGATTTGTCTCTTTTGTTTGTGAGAATGCCCCTTGCCTCTGAACTCAACATTTTGAATGCTTCCTACTTCCTTGCATTTGGCTGTTGCGCTGAGTTTTACTTCCGCCTAACACTATTTCCGTTGTCAACTGTTTATTTTTGTGACGAAGTAAGTTATTGAACCGAGCAGGTGCTGGATTTCAGCGAGTCAAGTTTATCAAGCCTCACACGTAATGCCACACCCATGTTGGAAATGCCCCAACCTTGTGAGCTTCAACAGATTGAGAGAAACGTTTGCGGTTTTAACCATTTTATAAATTTAACAAAACAAAACGAAGTGAATGACGTACTTGATTGCTTCTTTACTGAAGTCTAGAATAACGAATTTCAAGTCAATAATAAAAGTCGGACGAACTGGCCCTGTTTTGTTCATAGTTCTGAGATATTGCTACACCCATATTGCCACGCCCAAGATCTTTTTGTTGAGCCCTGGTCAGATTTCTCCCTGGATCCGCCCCTGGTTAATTGCCATATAGTCATCCAATTTGTCATTTCAATACAATCATATATTTCATTCGTCCTAGCATTGAAGTCGCCGCATTATAGAGCCAAATCTTTTCAGTCGAAAGAAGCACATTCTGATTGGAGGCTCATACGTGATAAAGCTAACCCTGTTTCTCATAAACGTTGAACTGCTTGGGGGAATATAAATGGAAGTGAAGACAGCAACTTGGTCCCAACTAAATCCGTGTTTGTTAAGTGCACCAAAAATGGCAAAACAAATTCACAACCTGTCCGTTTTCAAGTTCGAGCTTTGGAACTTCCGAAACTATTGGAACTCCATACAGACGAATTCAAACACTTTTGAATAGGTAGACATGATTTTGTTTTTGGGTTGCGATTAAATTCTATAGTTGTGCGAGTAAAGGTTAAGCGTTGATTTAAGTTTTCAGTAAAGAAATTAGAAATGCAAATCAGTATAAATTAAGGGCTATTTTTGATGAAACAGCAAAATATTAAGACAGTCAAGACTTTTAACATATCATAACCTAACATAACAGACCATACCATAGCATAACACAAATAAACTTTGCTTAGGCCAATGGCCTATTACACTTCTAATCTCTATACTGAGAACAAACAGTAGAGTGGTGTTGTGACACTCGCGGTCACTCAACAGTGATCTGTGCTGTAGTTTGGATTAAATACAGGGTCATTAGATTAGTTGGTTTGTAGCTTCTCCTTTTTCTGATAGGGGTTACATGGTAACATGGAAGCACGATTAAAATTAAGCCTATTGACAGACTATTGTCGATAATACAACAAAATATCGAAAAAAGACATTTGGTGTGAGACGTAAGTGTTGGAGGTGAGGGCAGGGTGACTGCAGCTCCCCCTCTCAAGTTGGGCAGAAAGCCGGCTGTTTCATTCAAGCAAATTTTCTGAAAGATCAATACATATGAAACTTATCTTTGGTCATTACTGCCAATTGCGTGGAGGCTAAGTCTGATAATTATGTGATTGCGCATATGTTCACGCATAGTACATTCCTATTTGCAAGGATACAAAAT
>WIPJ01004063.1:150650-168654 GCA_018155075.1 Cassiopea andromeda | reverse complement strand
TATATATGTATTTTCCTTTCTGGTTCTAAATTTTCAAATTGTTTTCCGGCGTTTTAAAGGACATGATTTCAAGGTTTCTTTAATGGGTAAGCCCCCATCCCACCAATTGTCACCTTCATATTAATAATTGACCAAACAGTCCAACCAATTTCCATTAGCTTAACTGAAGTTACGCATGGCTGTGTACGATAAGGAGTTCATTGGCGACCATGCAAATAGAGGAACAAAGCAACTCATATTCTGCCAACTTTCGGTAGGGAAGTTAAACTAGGGGTTACACACCTTGATGCAGCAGGGCCACTAGGCCTAGATTAGCTGAAAAAGCTAATTTGAGCAGTGTACTGAAACTAATGAAAACAAAAATTACAAGCATAAGTATTTGGAGAAAGAAGAGAAAAAGAAAACAAAGGATATCATCAATGCAGGATTTGGGTCAAGCTTCAAGAAGTTGCAAGTGAACGAGGGTAGGATGAGAAAGATTCAAGCAGTCATTCATGCAAAATGTGCCAATATATGCAGATGACAAAAAACAAAGTTTTTCATTCTGATGAATGAGATGCAAAAACATGAAGGATTGGTTTAAAAGCATATATAGCAGCTTAAGTGTCATCATATCAATCAATTTTAAGCTGCGTTTGAGAAAATTTTGGTTGAAATGGTTTCATGCATGCTCCTGCTAAAGCGCTCAGGACTTAATGTCGCAAATACAATTACTTAGATCAAATGGTAGCTTTAATTTGGGATGCAATCGCCTTCCACATGCAGACAAGAACATCATAGGAGAGAAATGACACGCACCTTTTTAATTTCTCATTTTGTGTATATGTTGGGCGTGTCTATTTTTCACGATTGCTTCGTTGTTAAGAGGTGAGAATTGTTTGTGCTAAGGTAAGAAATCAAATTAGTCGAGATTTCAATACCCATTATGATTGAAACATGCCAATATCTCCCTTTTAATGTCTAAAAAAAGCTGTTCTTTATTTGATTTAGATTTGGATGCTTTGGCACAAAAGGCACCTTTAAGTATGTCTTCTTTTACAATTGTTGAGCTTTGTTTTTCGATGATATACTTCTGATAAAAAGAATGAATTTATTTCTTGGTCAAGTTAAGAACTGCATGAAGTAATATATTGCTTAAATTAATTTTTTGATTACTCTCGTGTGATTCATACTTTTCTGAGGATGCTTATGAAGTTCTCAGACTTTTTCCCATTCGGATGGACTTTATTGAAATTCCCTCCGTTTATTAAGTTTAGAAAGTTGTTGTGTTCAGGCTCATGTTAATAATAGAGAGGTTCAGATTCAGTGCGAGTACAACAAAAAAAGCAACAACAACGAGTGCGAGTTTTCAACTGCGCAGCTGATCTACGCATATTGAGAGAGAATCACCGTCAAAACTTATACACGAAGAGCCGTCCAGTACGTCTTTAGCAATAAACCTCGAACTGTAAAGAGCAAGTTTGGAATTGATAATATTAGCCAAAGTAAATTTGCAGTTCATAAGCAATTGCTTTGATAAAAGGCAGACGTGCAGAGGCAACCTTTTCTTTTGAAAAAGGAGCTCAATATAAAGGCTTATTTACGAGCAGTTGTGGTGGAGCCACCCGGTCATAATAAACTTCTGGATAGGGCCTAGACATTGATAGCGACTATACGGTGATGTTTCCATAGAGCGTATATTCCATAGTTAAAAGAAGGACCTAATTTCTTAAATCATTACAAGAATACTTGAACAGCATTCGCTCTACCTGGAATGCCATTCATGTTCAAGCGAATTTCGGATAGCGATTCATTTTCCTTCATGATAGCGAAAGTTTAGTAAAAGTAGGCACAGGCTTTTGGGGGATATAGTACTAGCTTCCCTTCCGTCCGATAGCCTTATGGGTCATCCTTGGGCAAGATGTAGTACCCATTTAGCCTCCCGATCAGGGTTACGTGAAGCCATGACTAGCAGGTGGTGGATGGTCGCTGGGAGCAATCTTCAAATAATGAACCTAATGGTTTCAGTGATCATAATGCAGGGCAGACGAGCTTCTCTTAGAAGTCAATGGTCAGGATTATCATCTATGTACGTAGATACTGCAGCTGAAGAAGGCAACGGGAAACCACTTCAGTATTCTCCCTAGTTAAACTATGACAGATGAATCTAAACAGAATAAACCACAACGGCGTGAATGGGACTACCATGAATCGGGATGGTGCCTCGCCCGGTAGGAAAGCTTATGAGCATCAGATAACTTCCGACCGTCATCAAACTACTGCTGCAAAAACAACTAAAACGACTTCAACTGATCTGAATTTACAGATTGGTACATGGAATGTCAGAACGCTTTTTACATCCGGTAAGCTTGCAAATATAATACTGGAACTGGAAAGATTGAACATTGATATACTTGGGATTTGTGAAACAAGATGGACTGGTAACGTGCAGTTTCTCTCAGACAACTATGCCATTTTTTACTCAGGTGGCGAAGAACATGCAATAAAGAAAGAATTGACAAAATTTATACTTGGATGCTGGACTCTTTCGGATAGAGTCATGATGATAAAACTTAAAGGCAAGAGGCTTGATATCAATATTATTCAAGCTTATGCAGCAACTTCTACGTCAACTGAAGAGGTCCTAGCCACCTTTTATGAACAGCTAGACATTGCATTCAAGACTTGCAAGAGTCAAGAAATAAAGATTTTAATGGGAGATTTTAATGCAAAAGTTGGTAGATGTAAACACGAAACAGTACCAGGTCCTTTCGGACTCGGAGAAAGAAACGATCGGCGAGATACTTTTATTCAATGGTGTGAGGAAAAAGAATTAGCCATAATGAGCACTTGGTTTCAACAGCACAATAGAAGATTGTACACTTGGATAAGTCCTGGTGATCAAACAAGAAACCAGATTGACTACATCTGTAAAAGCCAAAGATTTAGAAATGGAGTAAAGCAGTGCAAAACCATGCCTAGCGCTGACTGCAACAGCGATCATATTCTCTTAGTCACCAAGGTAGCCATTCGACTGAAGAAGATCAAAAGTTCAATAAAGGAACCAAAGTTTGATTTTAGTATCCTAAAAAGCAACAAGATCATTGCAAATCAATTCAAAATAGAAGTAACAAATAGATATAATGTACTAGCAATTGAAGAAACTCACAATGAAGATCCATCTGCAAAATGGAATCAACTGGAAAAAATACTAACTGAAACCACAAATATAGTTTTGCCAAAAAGAGATAAGCAAGCAAAACAGCCATGGATGACAACGGAAATACTAAATCTAATGAACCAAAGACGGAAATATAAAAGCAGTAACAGCAAAAAACAGTACAAGGAAATTGAAAAACAAATCAAACAGAAATGTGCTAAAGCCAAAGAAGAGTTGGTAAATAAGCAATGTGAAGAATTAGAAGATCTGGCTAACAAAAATCAAAAGCTATTGTACAATAAAATCAAAACTATGACCAAATCAAAGATGAAACTGCAAACACCGCATTGAAGAACAACAACGGAGATGTAATTTTTGAAAAAGTACAAGTTCTAGAGAGATGGGTAGAATACATTGGAGAGTTATTTAATGATAATAGGCCTGAAATAACATCAGAAACATTAACAGCAAAATTGACAGGAGAAAACATATTGAAATCAGAAGTCGAATTAGCTATAAAATCGATGAGAAATGGTAAAGCTACAGGGAATGACAAAATTTCTAAAGAAATGATTGAAGCTTGTGAAGATCTTGGGACAGAAAAGATTTTAGACTTGGCAAATAGTATATACAACAGCGGTGTAATACCTAATCAAATGAAGAATCGGTTTTTATACCTATTCCAAAGAAAGGAGATCTTTTAAACTGTAGCAATTATAGGCTTATTAGTCTTATGAGTCACGTAACCAAGATAATTTTACGTGTACTTATGAACAGAATAAAAAAGAAAGTTCATGCCGAAGTATCTTGGAGCCAGTTTGGTTTCAGAAAGTGCAAAGGAACAAGGAATGCGGTTTTTGTTATAAGAATGTTAGCTGAAAGATCAATTGAAATGCAGAAGAACTTGTACATAGTATTTATCGATTATGAGAAGGCCTTTGATAGAGTTAAACATCACGAAATAATGAAAGATCTGGAACAAATAGGCATAGACCAAAAAGATAGAAGGTTGATAGAAAATTTGTACTGGGAACAGATGGCAGCTATATCTATAGATGGGGACTGAAGTGAATGGACAAACATCAAACGTGGAGTTCGAAAAGGGTGTGTTATATCGCCCGACCTGTTCTCACTGTATACGGAGCTGCTTATGAGGAAAGTTATCGAAGGAAAACTTAAAGTAAATAGGTATCCTATTTCTGAAATACGATATGCTGATGATACTGTCTTGATATCTTATAATGAACGGAACCTTCAGGAAATGTTAATCAGTTTGAAAAATGAAAGTGAAGTCAGAGGATTGCACATTAACAAAAAGAAAACAAGGTTGATGGTAGTTAGCAAAAGCAAAACTATCCCTACGTGTAACATCTATTTAGAAAATGAGAAAATTAAACAAGTACAAGAATTCAAATACTTAGGAAGCATGATAACAAATGATGTCAGGTGTGACCAAGATATAAAACGTAGAATTGCGATTGCAAAGAAAAAATTCATGGAAAAGAAAAACATCTTAACAAACTCCAAGATATCTATTGAAACGAGGAAACGATTTCTAAAATGTTATATTTGGTCTGTTCTCTTATATGGAAGTGAATCATGGACGATTAGTGCAGAGATGAAAAATAGACTCGCATCAATGGAAATGTGGTGTTACAGGAGAATGTTAAAAATACCATGGACTGAGTTTGTGTCAAACGAAACGGTGCTTGGAAAAGTTAAAGAAGAACGGCAGATTCTAACAACCATCACTCAAAGACAACTAAATGTTTTTGGACATGTAGTCAGGGAGAATGGCTTAGAGAAACTGGTTTTGGAAGGAAAAATAGATGGTTTAAGATCCAGAGGGAGACAGAGAAAGAAATACTTAGATGACCTGGTTGCTGCAGTGGGATGCTTACGAAAAGGGGAACTCTTCCATCTTACTCAAGACAGAGAGAGATTCAAATGCATAGTCGCCAACGTCAATTGATACGGCACAAGAAAAAGAAGTACTAGCTTCATGTTTATCTTCAAAGGACAATAAGACCCTCTAGCGTCTTACCAGTCTCTAAATTGTCTGAATATAGATGCAGATCTATTGATTTCAATAGATCTCTAGATTGTTTTGAAGGTAGAGATATCTTAACACGAAGTAGTAGGGTGAGTACGAGTTCGAGAAGTTGAGCTACGTGAGGATGGGGGGGGATTAACTCGTACTCCTACTTGCACTGGATCTGAACCTCCCTAATGTCAGAAGGTGCTGTTATCTCTTACATTTTGGAAAAGATACCATGCCATTGCATTCATATTTGAGTGTTCTTACTAGTTTTTTTATCATATGATCTACTAACTTTTACTGCTAATTTGTCCAGATGGTGCCTTGGAATGTACTTAACCAAAAGCATGGTATTTATTTACTTGGCACATGACAGATCTGCTATCTGGCAAATCCCGACTGGCTTTTATGACTCCAGGTGTATTAGTTTTTGAGAAAATATCTCAATCTCTCCCAAGTTTTAAGACCTTGCTTGTAGTAAAGATGCGAGAGTAGGTTGGTTTGGAACCATATTTTCATCATAGGATGGGACACTTTTATAGCAATATGTTGGCACATGAACATCATCATCACTTTAATTTTTTAAAGACAGTGATCCATTCAGCTAAGCTGGTTTGCAAGAGGTCTTCTATTTACAAAGCAAAAGCCAGTAACTGACGAAAAAAAGGGAAGACAACAGTACATACTTTAAAAGGTCTATATTAAACAAGTATGGGGGCCAGAATGGTTCAAAACTATGCTCTTTTTATAAAAGCTATGAACATGAATTAATTTATGAACAGAAGTAATTAGTGGAATTTCAATTTTGATTCAAGGTAATGTAAGTTAATAAAAATAGTTTTAGAATTAATTATGTGCGTACTACTTGAATCAATTTTTATCCACACTACTGGAATAAATTATCCACGTTAACCAGAACTAATGGTTTACTGAAATTTTGCCAAACTACCAATATTAACTGTAAATTAGACGGCAAGCCAATTCTTGAGAGGCGCACCCCTCCCCCTACACCTCTCTATGTGCATGTTGAGAACCATATCTACACTTTAGGATGAAAAGTTTTATAGCAGTATGCTTGTCCTCTATGGCTATCAGCATTGCATACAATTGGATGTCATGTGATAAGAAGCTAATGGGGATGCTTCAAGGCACTAGTGATAGACCAATGAAGGAGCTAATAAATAATGGGCAAACTTTATATGACGGAAATTCAAGTTTAGGACTGTGTACCCTGACAGAAATGCAATCTGTTTGAGTTCTTTAAAGTGTATGAAGGAATGGGCCATCACGCCTCTTGTAGGTAGAACTAGTGACGACAACACATAGATGCAGAATGTAGATCGTACATAACGTGCTTATCAATTTTCGATATCCTACATTTTTTAATGGTGATAAATGTGGCCCAGAGTGGCGTTAGACTGTCTGGCGTTATAAGGACCGGCATGTAAGGGCTGGTATTAAAATACGGCCGGCGTAGAAAGGGCCAGTAAGGTATGTAGATTGCATGCCCTTATCAAGTACTTTCACAATTAGTTATTAGTAGTTGATTAGTGTAGCTGATTATCTGGAAGTTCTGGCAACAGAATTGAAAATTTGTGATGATGCTATAAGTTTACATAAGATATGTTTGCTTCTAGAGCCATATACAGACAAAGATATTGGTGAGTGTAATTCATCATTGCTTTCATATGTAATAATAAATTGCAACTTCATCATTAATTTTACCACTTCTATTCGCTTGCTGAATGTCAGCAAAAGATTTTGCCATCCAATAATTATAGAAGGAGCTCTATATATTCCACAGTTCGCCCCGTTACTGGGCAAGGTAGTACAGTCGAATTGTAGCTAGAGATTGCAGTGATGGGAACAATTCTAAAAGGCAATGGTAAGCTTCAAGAAATATTAGGCATTTAGAAAAGCTGAATCGTTCATAACCACCATTTTTATGGTTAAGTTGCTTGTCACTGATGTCAATTATAGCAAAGAACCCATTGACTCCAATAAGCATTGTATCTAGTACACTATAAGTAGCGGGGATGGTCTGGTTGAAAAGCCATGTAGAATACTGTAAGGGCGTGGTATCATCCAAGGAGCAACGATTCGTCATTACAAAATTTGCGCTAGACAGGCCAAACCTGTTCTTAGCCCATTAATTTTTATAATTACAGCATATGGCCAAAGCATGATATGATAACATTATTAATTATGTATAGTTGATCTAAGTTGTGGCTTTACAGTAAAATAGAAGAAGACATTCTGTCCTCTCTATCCAACTGCTTATAATTAGCAACAAATATTCGGAATTCTTATCTTGTATTAATAATAAGCTTTTTTGAATTGCTGTTATTATTACCTCCTTTTCACTGAAACGATTTACGGATTCCTTTAAACTTGAAGTAGAAATTGGATTATTCCTAAGTAGGAATTTCTAAGTAAGGAGAGCGTTTCCTACTCCCTAATGCCAGTTTTTACTTCTTTTCATAAATCTGTTGACATTACAATTCAAGTTAAGCATTTCAAACTACACAGTTTGTAGGATAGGCTTAAGAAAAATCTAGTTTTGATAATTTGAAATTTGTGGGAGTTGTATCGACATGATTTGGCTCAATTCTATGTCCATGCTAAAAGCATTTACAGTTATTCATGCTGCTGAAATAATTAAAAGGCTCTTCCATTTGGTAACATGCTGCTTTGCAGAACAGAAAGGCGAGTTAGAGGCAGTTGTGTAGAAACAGATTGGTAGCCAAGTTGGCGGCTTTTGTACTTTTATTTTATAAGAAACTAAGATTTTCACTAACATAGTTCTATAAGAAGCTGTGAGAGACTTCAAGTTAGTGAGCTATGTTAATTCCTGAAAATCTTTCCCTCCCACCATTTCTTACACATTTTAAATTAAGCAATGTGTTTCCAAATGGAAAAATTTCATCTACAATGACCTTTTACTTCCATGATGTTTACCAACTACGGGGAGCTGTGCCCCCTCAAATCACAGCTTGGGGGTAGGTCTGTGCCACACCTCTTCCACAATACTGGATCCAGGTCAGGAATGAAAAATTCTCATGAAGGAGATTACTTTGTTGACTATCATCATTAAAACAAATTTTAGTTAGAATGAATCCATCTTATGCAAAAACTGTATCAGAGACTTGTGTGATATCGAATGAAAAGCTAAGACCATTTGACCAACCTGCTATAAATAATCTAGACTAGATGTCATCAACCTTCAGCTTTGGTGTGAGACCCGGCCAAAGCGACAACCTTATCTGGCACCAGTGCTTGCGATAAAATGCACATATTGTTGAGGTATTATGCTGTATTTTACAAGGTGCAATGCTTGCTTTACATTGTGTGGTCTTTTTCTCTTGCCAATTTTAGCTCTCCCCATTGTAGACCCCAAACTGACTAGTACATTGCAAAATAGGACTCTTAATTGTCAGTATCTGGCCAGGGATATTAATAAGGAGAAACTACTCATCTAAAACTTGCATTCTGTCAAGTAAATGCCAAGAAATATATTGTCAAATGCAGAGCAAAATAAAGTGCTAAGAAGTATTATTTTTAATGTCCCACTTTGTCAAAAGACTTTAGGAAGACAAAAAGAGCAAAAAGAGGAGTTATTTCCTCATAGCATCTATCTTCACTTCCTATGGTGACAAACATCCACTGCCTGGGCTATGCAAAAGCAATATTTGACTCTTCTCAAAACGTGTTGCATTATTTCCAATAGTATAGTCAATAGCAACATTCTCTGTTTTGAAAGCTTTGTAACGTAATGAAAGAGTATTTAGTGCAGTCCATGCAGCCCATGCTGGATATATCCATCGAGAGGTTTCTTTCATCTTGATTTTGACACACAAGCATTCAGCTTCCAAAAGGAAAGGTAGGTGGAACATTCTCCCTTTCTAGCTCTAAGTCTCCAAAATTAAATGAAGGTTCAGCTTTTGAGGGATCAGTTTTTGCTTCTCCACATACATTTGAATGATCAAACCAAGACATAATGGGTTTCTAAAAGGAGCATTTTTCTGACGTTCTAGAGGGCGTGTTCCTGAAAAATTTTCCAAGGACAAGTGCCCAGACCCATATCTCCACTGGTTTCTTCCATACCTTACAAAAGTTTCACGGCTAATGTCGTCATATAGCAGTGCAAAAATACTTCTCTCAAGCCAAAAAACATAATGCACAACATAGTTTGGAAGCATTCCTATCACAAATGCCCTCAATAAAAGTCTCATTGGGTAGTGATCAAAATGTCGTGCAATATCTTGTACACAATCCAATGAAAGTCGTAAATTACACCCTTGATTCTGCCCCCAGCAAGATTGTTGTACAGCAAATTGGTGCCAAGCCTAAAAATGTTGGTGAGCCGCCCACCAAAACATAATGCAAATTCCAGAACGTTCGGATGAGGTTTTTGCTTTGGCAATAAAATTGCCTTTAGTCTGGTCTTTTAAGGCAAAAAAACTCAATGATCGTGCAATATATTATATTAGCATGAAAATTTCACATCATATAAAGTTTGAAACATAGAAAACGATGAAAAGCAGACCCAAACTGAGAAAAGCTCCAAAATCTATTTTTAGAGCAAGGGACTCATTCCCAGACCTCTAAATTATAGCTTGATTTGAAACCCAAGTAATAACATTTGATATTTACAAACATTAGGATGCCTATTATTTAGTACATTATAAATCAGGCCGAAAATGATCGTGTCATCTATGTTTTGAACAGGAGACTCAGCCCCAGGCCTGAAAGATATAAAATTGATTTGAGGCCAACTTTATAGTTCCAGGTCAATGAAATTTGGTATTTACAGACAGTCTGATGCTTATAATTTGCTAGACCATAAACAAAGGCTATAAGCTACTTTTTTTTCTATTGTCAGAACTGAGGATTTAGCCTCTAAACTTAAAACATACAAAGTTGCTTGGGGACAGATGAAGTAGTTCTATGTCAACAAAGCTGGGAATTTACATACATTCGAATTCTTATTCTATGATTCGTTTTAAATCAAGAGGAACATCACCCCATTTTCTATTGTGAGAATAGGAGGCCAAGCTCCTGGCCTGAAGCAAAAGAATGGGCTTGGTACCGATATTGTGGCCCCATGCCTTTGAAATGTGGTACTTATAGACAATTTGGTCCGTGTAACGTGATGCAAAATACATCAGGCCAAGTAAATACCAATTTTATTTACCTTTCACTGTTAAGTGCTTGTAGTCCTCATATTGAAACTCACTTCTTTTCATAGAACAGTTAAAAGCAAATGTTTTAATTACTGATTCACCACATTGTCCACTTCATTGAAGCAATTTGCTAAACTCCCATTCAGACTGCCTTCGTTTGCATTTAGAGGAACACGTGATCCTGCAGCTACATTTGACCAATTCGTGGCAGGTCTTGGATGCTTCTTGTATAATTGTCTGAGGTGTTGCTACTGCTGAGTGCTTGTCACCCTCCGTCCCTTGACATCCATATTCCATATATTTAAATATATTTTGGCATCAGCTGAATGACTGATCCCAGATAATTCTTAAATTAGCAAGGAAATCTCCTTTATCTAAGTCTTAGAATCAATAAGCTTTGTGAATGTGTGCGATTTGATCTTGGATACTATTCTGAAGTTGCTCATTTTATGGATTACATTTGTCATATCTTGATCTTTAGCCGCCTTGATACAAATCCATCTTGGTGTGTTCTGTTAGCACATATGTTGTTGGCGGCAGACCCACAATACTTCGACCTTTCTTTGTAAATTACATTCCTCTGCACTCATCTATACTCGGCAGCGACAAGAATGATCTTAAAGAAGAATCACGGATATCTCAATATGTTTGGCAAAATAACAGGGTCTTTTTGTGACAAAATTGTCACCAGGACAGTACATCTCCCGCGTAAACCGACCTAGGATGGAGACTGGGTGATAAAGGCGTTTCCTTCGTAGGTATCTTCCACCAGATTCAAGAACATATAATGGGTCTTTCAAAAAATTCTTTATCCTTTTAGGAAATGAGCGTGATTGTTGTTATGTTGCAAGGAAAATGTCCAGAATAGATGGAAATGTCACTTCTGGAAAGATATAAGCTACATGAAAAATTTTGCTGGCAGTGGTAGCGGTAGAAGGGACTGAGGAGGTTATTAATCCTCCATCTGAGCTTTACAGCCCTCTTTGGAGAGCTAAAGACCTTTATTTCCGGAGTTGTTTGAGCAGTTTTAGAAGGATTTGCTGCTTTAAAGAGGATCTTGTTAAACACTTACAAAGGCACCACTTACAAGAGATCAAAATAATAAAGTATAGGTTTCTCATGCAATACAATGCAATACAACTAAGGAGGGCTTTAGACGGCCGCACTTTGGTCACTCCGAATTTAGATCATTAAGTTCGACCAAACTGCAGCACAAGAATGAAATTCACTTTATGTGTATTTTCAACGTCCCTTCTAATCCCATTCTCATCAATTTGACATGACGTATGCAGTGGAACATTGCAAGAAACAAGCATGGCTTTCATGAATCAAGAATTGAGTTCATGTTGTATTAAAACGAAAGACAAATAGATCTTCGAAAATCAAAGAAGTTAACAGTGGTGCTAATCATGGTGCTAATTAGACCATTTTAATGACAAATAGCTTGCTTCCATGTCTTTTCAGATATTACATGCAGTGCTCCTCAGAGCTGTTGAATTGTCTTGGCCTAGTCATTCTCACTGACATCCAGCATTTTCATAACCAAGAAAGTATTATCACTTGCAAATACAAGAACGAAGCAAATACATACCATAATACGTACATGAAACGTATTGTAAAGGCGACCAAAATTCGGTCGTATGAAGTCATGCCACATTTACCTCACACTTGTGAATTGAGTTCGGCAAATCCTGCCGCCCTTAATTCAAAGTGTTGAACGTAACTCAAAGGTTACTTTGTACAGCCGCAGTTGTGCCATACTTAATTCACATTCTGCTCTGAATTGAATTCGACGCGAACAAATTGCGGCCGTCTAAGGCCCTCCCTACCTGAAAGCAGACACCTTTGGAAGTCTCATCTTGGGATTTTTTGCAGGTTATTGTTTCTGAAAGCAAAGTGCCATAAAAATGCCACTTTTCCTAAAGTCAATTTTATATACAAATAAGCTTCATCGTTTTCCAAAACTATCTTATGCAATTTGAAGAAATTTGTAAGTAATGACACATAACTATGTATGCTTCAATCTAAATTTGTGTGCGAAGTCACTCCCAGGGGTAGTCATCAATAGAAAGAAAGACATAAACATCATGCCTTCTCCGAGGGAGAAGTCGTCCAGATTTTTCTTCTGGGTTCAACATCAGCTGTTGTCCAAAAAGAAATCAAGGGAATCAGACTCCCTAAAGTAAAGCAAATATTACTGTGCTTTCTGGCCCATACAACGGAATGAGAGGCTGCTGGCACAGTTGTGAAGCCCTGATTTATGATTGCAGAACCTCCTAATTACAAATAATGATGATTTCTCGCCAAATTTTTCCTCATTGTTTGTTTGTTGGGCAATTCTGGATACTTTCATTTACGAATACAGTATGTGCATAAGCGCTTGAATGGACAATCTTTTTGAAAACAGTTTATCGGAAAATTTAATTGTACAAAACTTAGCTCCGTCCGATAATATGTCATGCCTATTTTTTATATTTTCATTGTTTTATGAAAAATTTATAAAAGTAATCGAGAAACCCGAAATTAAATGTTCTCTGAATCCGAAGAAATCTTATGAGAAGGTATATAATAGTTTAAGAAAGTATTTCTTCGAGCGATTTATCAAAGTTGTTGTTAGATGGCTCTTTGGCTAGTGCTATTATTTACTCGATTACGATGCTGTGATACAAAAGGGACTCAAAACAGAGGGGTTTATACCAAAGAGTAATTGAGCTGGCTTAAAGAATTTTCCTGACAGAGGGCTGTGGTTTAAATACATTGAAAACAATGTCGAAGTTGGACAAGATGATTCTATTGGCATCAAATCATTTCTCTTTGATATCAACACCTCTGTAAATAATGAGTAGTTCCTTATTATATGGTTTACATTGTTCATTTCATATCATTTATCTTATTTAAACAAAATCCTTTGCAGCTATTAGGTATAAATACAAAGAAAAGTAAATGAAAAGTTTTTAACTAAACTAAGTATCATGCTTTGGGGAAGGATTTTAACTGTGCAAGAATTCTCTTAATTTCTTTTTGAATGAGGTAATCGTGGGACTTATTCTTATATGTAATGGGATTTCGTTCCACTTCCGTGCAACAAGTGCACCACAATAGAAAACATTCCTTTTGGTGAATTCTAAATTTTTTCTTGGAATGTCTAGGCGCAGCTTCGTGTTGAATAGTTAGATATTTGGGATCTAATAACAAGTTTTCCTTTTAGGCTATGGGGGCAGAGACCGTTTATTATTTTGTAGATCATTACTGCCCTGTTAAATTTTATCACATTGTAGACCAAAAACAAATTGCAACAGCACCTGTCCTTTAATCTTGAGCCTTCTATAAGCGTGCCTGCTCTCTTCTGTAAACGCTGAAGATGATCAAGGTTTGTGCTAGACAAATTGCCCCATAGATCATCATTGTACCTTAGGTGGCTCTCAAGCAGTGCATTATACACCTGATCCAACTTAGATTGCGGGAGAGTATTTTTAGTTTATGCAGGGACTAGGGGGCATTTTTGATTTTACTTTTAAGGATTTATATTGTTCATTTCACGTCAGGTTTTTGTTGGCTATAATTTCAAGGTATTCGCCCTTCACATTTCACAGAATCAAGCCACAGCAACTGCACTCTTAAAATTACTTGAAACTTTGCGATGTGTGCATGAATTGCCGAAATTCAGAAGAAATTGAAAAGACAAGATATAAAACGTGACAAGAAACCACTCTATTCACTTAAAATCCATGCGCGACTTTATGAAATTGGCCCTTCCTTTTCTCTAATAATCGACGTTTTTCAACCACATAGAGCTTCGTCTTGTTTGAGTAAAAGTTACGAGGTGTAGACTTCGTGTAGGTAGCATTATCCTTCAAGTTCTCAAGTGTATGGATTGAATGCTCCAGTTTCATAATCTTTATTTTCTGGCGATTATGATATCGGCTTAGCCATGGCTTCTTAAGAAGTAAGTATGCTAGTAGTTTGGTGTCTTAATTTTGAGGATTTTTGATTTGGAAGGAAAGCTGAGCCATTTTTATTAGCTATACATTAGGCTGGAAATTTTGTAACTAAATGAAGAGAGAAAGGTGAGCCCTCGTCAATTAAATGAATTATGTTGAAAGATTATATGTTGGATTTTTCACTTTTTAATGCTTTCACATGCACAATAGTGAAAAAAAATATTAGTGTCAGAAGTATGAAAAAATGGGCGTAGTCAAATGTGTGGTCCATATATTTCCTACAACGCAGTCCCCCCCCCCGTTACAGTTATGGGATGGTACTACTTCTGATAAGTAAGAAATAAGTCAGAAAGTACTATAGAGGTTGAGTGCTTTTGAAGCTGATTCATAAATAATTGTGCTGAAATAAATGTATGGAAATGAGTTGGTGAATCCTTACAACAAAAACCATTGGAAAGCATACACATTCCTTCCAGCATCATTTAGATTGGCTCAGACTCTAAATTACGGTGATTTGAGCCTGAAGAAACGCTTGACTGTCCTGGATTTGTCCATATTCTAAAGTAGCATGCTTGCAATCATAGGTATAAGTATGTTTGTATGAGGAATAAGACACTTTATAAATTCAATGTGGCTTAGTTTGCTCTGTTGATTACTACTAAGTTGACGTTTTAAGCATGATGTTGTGAAACACCCGGATATGTTGAAGTTTTTTCCTAGGCTCAAGATCTGCTTCAGGCATGCTTGAAATTTTGAGCATATTCAGCCTAAAATTACCTTAAGCATTTTTCTCTAAAAAGGTGTATTTGAGAAAATCATAAGGAAGTAGAAAATTAGGACAAGTTTTGTTGAAATGTTCAGGAGAGAGGGCAATTTAATGATCTTTGTCAGTAAACAGGAGTCTGATGGCTGCCAGTGTAACTCCAGTATGCCTCAGAAAAATGAAAGATTGAAGAGGGGCTAGGGCTAGACAATGGACATAGGTTCCATTACAAATACTTGCAACTTTTTTCACATGAATTGTTTGATGATGCCCAATATACTTGTTGCATTCAATGTCACTTGTAGCTAAAGTTGGTATATTGTATGAGAAAGTGCTTCAAGAAATTCCAGATCCACAGGAGAACAATATCAATTAAATATTGCCTAGGAAAAGACCTAACTATGTTAAATATGCTTTTTCCATCAGTACTGAATATATTTTAACAACCTCTGAGAATTTTCTTGAGTTAACTCCTGATAACAGGACTTTACGCTGCTCAAGTAGAGTGGAGAGGGCAGCTTTACTGAAAGTCAATTATGCATCGAATAAAGTTGACAGTGTAGGGAATCTTTATATTCAACCTCAGTGAATCACTGGATGAAGTGCCACATACTCCAACTGCCTACATATCTGCCAGGTGCTCTGACTATGTGAAGAGAGGGCAGCTACTCATTAAATTTCTGCCCATAACCAGGGAGCGACACTTCAAAATATTTTGTTGAAGGAGAGGTATCAGAAGTTTGCCCTGCAAAAATTCTCTCTTTGACCTTTTCTTAAGTATCAGTAGTTGATAAAATGGTCTTAGGTCCAGTAACTTGCCCAAACAAATGTGCATTGGACTACCACTTTTCCCTGCAAAATGGCAATTTTTCAACGTTTTGGGGTGCCTCACCTCCCATACCCCCCTTAGATCTTGTCCCTGCCCATAACTAATATGAATGCCCAAGGACAGAATTCCGGATTTGTACAATAATCTAATTGTTTTTCAAACACTTTATCGTTCGGCCATATTTACTAGTGTTGACCCCAGCGCAAAAAGAGGCCGTATATGTTGATCCAATCAACTAACGGAAAGCCAATCAATTGCACAATACAAAAAATTATCGTTTTCATGCAAAGCTTCTTGTTATGTGAAGCTTCTTTGGAAAAAAGTAGCTTCTTTGGATAAAAGGAAGCCCTTGGAAGTATTTCTCTTTTGAAAAAGTGACTATGATATATTCATTATTCTAGGAACATAAAAGTAAATCTTTTTGCTATAAATTAGCGGTTGTTTGGAGTAGCTAGAGGGCTCTAGCCCCCAAAACAAAGAAATACATAACTAAAGGGGCTGGGACCCCTGAGTCCCAGTTCTACATCCCTGGGACACTCACGAAAATTCTGAAAAAATATAGTACTCTCAGAATTTAAATCATAGTACCATGTATGCAAAGTGTACCAGGACTGTCAACCTTGATTTTTATAGAGAACTGTGATGACTTTTGATTTATAGGCTATGAAATGACTTTCTCTCACTTTCACCATAGTTAGGCAATCAATGGTTCTGAATATCCGTAATATTCGCCAAAATTTCTCGGACACTTTGTGCATTTTTCATCTGCCATAGCTTTTGTGTCCTCTTTTCCCTAAACAATGTTGAGTTTTGGGAGAAGAGCATGCGATAA
The DNA here is from genome assembly GCA_018155075.1 of Cassiopea andromeda. Classification (NCBI taxonomy): domain Eukaryota; kingdom Metazoa; phylum Cnidaria; class Scyphozoa; order Rhizostomeae; family Cassiopeidae; genus Cassiopea; species Cassiopea andromeda. Next base: position 151,929 of record WIPJ01004063.1, on the reverse strand, counting down.
TGGAAAAATTTTACTTGCAAAATGATGCCAAGTATTGCATGAACGGAACACACACATTGCCAAAAGAAAAGGAGATATGCATTGCACAATATTTTAAATGCTGAGAGGACTATAGTTCATCAAATTGTTTGTGAGTGCCCCAGGGACATTTTGGCAACTATTGTACGCTCTTTGAGAAATACCCTTCTCCCTTATATTCAGAGCTTAAGTACTTTTTTAATGACACAGTGCTCGAGATTGCATTAGTGACCGCTTTTTGTTTTGAAGCTGAGGAGTTAGTTGCATACTATAGGCTTCCAATCCAGATTGTAATCTATAAAAACGTTGCGTATTAGCTGATCAACAATGAAAGAGGTGCATAAATGATTACGATCATAACATTTTTGAGGAATTCCAACTACTGGGGAAAGTTTTCGAAAGGACCAAAAATATCTGTAATATGTTATGTGGGTTATGTGGCTATGCCCTAAGGACACATACAGAAATTAGACTATTTATATTACACGTTGACAATTTCAAAATCATACCTGCTTTGCAAAAACAGCTAAATCTTTAGAGAGACAAAGAGAGCTACAGAGTACCATTTGTTATTTGAAACAGCTTTCTACTAGAACCTCTGTCTTTTTAAAGTTCATCACACAGTTGCCTGTTCCGTCATTCCTTCATTCTCAAAAACTGAGAACCAGCTGGCCTTCTATCGTAAAAACAGTGACATTGCCATTTAAGGAAACGTGCATTACGCCGTTGCCTGTTTTCTGCTTCAATGATGCTCACTTCAATGATTTAATATTGTTATAATGCGAGACTGCTCTTTCAGTAGACATGCTGTGTGGTGCCAGTGTAAGAAATATTGCAAAAAAATTTATCATGATTCCATTAATAGCTTGAGTCAAATTTCGTAGTTTCAGAGCGTATATGCTACCTGAATCGTCCAGAGCTACTTCCTTAATTTCAGAAATTTTGCTCCAAGATGCACAAACATTGCCAATAAGTTCTTCAAGAGCTTCGTATCCAAACACCAGCAATATCAAATCTCTACTAGAAACTAAACATTCTTTTTCAGGCTTTGATTCTAGCACTTTTTTCAAGTTTTAATTGTATTTTCTTCTTGATATTCATTCCTTCGTTCAGGAAATTAATGGCAGATTACACAATTTCAACACTTACTGCATCATTTCTTCTTCTCATTGACGCTAAAAACTGGCTGTTTGTTTGCCTTGAACTTTCAATTTCTTCTTCACTCAAGTACCAAATAAATGGGGGGGGGGTTCTAATAGAT